>PVLA01004849.1:36267-163686 GCA_004027455.1 Hydrochoerus hydrochaeris
GGAAGGTGGGCAGGGCGAGTGCCCGGTGGTGTTCTCATTACCAGCAAACCTCGGCCACCTTCACACCTCCTGGCTGCCCGCTGACACGGAAGGTGTCAACTTGGGAAAGCGAGTGTGTGGGGCTGCCAAAATAGTCCAGAGTGTTGTCCTGGGGCGGGGTGGGGGCCAGGGCAAAGACTGTGTGTGTGTGTGTGTGTGTGTGTGTGTGTGTGTGTGTGTGTGTGTGTGATGGGGTGGTCTGGAAGGGTCCCTGGCCTCAGCATCCCTGAACAGCTGCGACGAGGGCTAGCCAGGGAAGTCTGATAACACGGTCCTGCCTGCCAGAGCACTACCAGTGTCACTGTGGCTAGGAGCCACCAAGGTGAGGTCACAGAGCAGCCAGCCTGTCCCCAGACCTGAATGCACAGCCTCAGCCCAGAGGAGCCCCATTCCTGACCTCAGGTCCCCAGAGCCAGGAATCTGACCCACAGGTCACCGGTACAGAGTTGTGGGTGAGGCTGTGCTCACTGTGCAGGGCAGGGTTCATTGCAGCCCCCCAGGGAATAGGTGGCTGACTTCTGCAGGCACCACGGACCCCAGAGAGATGGCCCCCAGCTAGATGGTGGGGAGGTCTCAGGGAGGACAGGGGCCTGCAGTTGGGAGTTTCCTTCCCATTGCAGGATTTTGCTGCAGCTGGAAGCCTTGGGTAGTGACTGGGGCTGGAGCCCCAGGGGACGGCGGGTGGGGGCGGGGGCAGTGGTGGTGGTGGCATGGGCCAGCAGTATGCTTGGGCCCTGCCTAATAAGTGGGGGGCTGGAGTCTGAGGGAGGTAATCTGAGGCAGGAGAGGGTAGGAGGGGAAGAGCTGGGGGCTGGGAGCCAGTCAAGAGGCACAGAACAGGTGGCCACTTTGGGCTGGGGTGGGTGCCAGGTCTGGAAGCCGCGCTTTCCCCTTCCTCCTCCAACGAAAAGGCTGAGCCATGGAGCCAGTGCAGCAGCTTTGACCCAGGCCAGCAGGAGCTCTACCCCCGACCTGGGGCTCAGTCTCCACATCTCTGAAATGGGCGTCTGTGGAAGGATAGAGGGGCTGCCTGTGTCTGTGCCCTTCGGTGTGCAAGTGGCCTTCTGTGGCTTCTGGGAAGGAAGAAGAGGACAGCGGGTGGTGCCTTTGGGGCTTGGACTCTACTCTTGGGGTGCAAACTAGCTGAGGACGGGGCTGCAGAGCATTTTTGCCCTCCTTCCCTCCTCCCTGATCTTTCTTTCACCAAAGAAATGCATGCTTGTGCTCCTTACAGAAAATAAAACATGGGCAGGATGAAGGAAGGGAATGTAGTCACTCTAGCTCTGTCCACCCAGCGAGAAGCGTCGCTTCCCTGCACGCTACACCCTTCTCAGGCGCTCCTTTCCCGGGCAGCTCTGCCCACACCTGGGCCAGGCACTAGGCACAGTGTGGCATGTGCTCAGGGGGTTTTCAGGTTTCCGGGGGTTTTGCTGTGGGGGGTGTATGTGTGAAGCTGGGGCTGGCGCCCAGGGCCACTTGCAGGCCAGGCGTATGCTCTGCTACTGAGCTACACCCCCAGCCTGTGCTTATCTTTTTAAAAATACCAGGCAGAAAGCCAGGCATGGTGGCGCACGCCTGTAATCCCAGCGTTTGGGAGACTGAGGCAGGAGCCCAGCCTGGGCTACAAAGAGAGCTCAAGGCCAGCCTGAACTGCACAGTGTCTCCAAAGAAAGAGAGAGAGAGAGAGATCCAGGCAGAGTGGTGGTACATACTTGTAATCCCAGCTACTGGGGAGGCTGAGGCAGGAGTATTGTAAATTTGAGCCCAGCCTGGAATGTGCAGTAAGACCGTGGCTTAAATAAACAAATGAAGAAACAAACAAACCGCTTTATTGAGACAATTCACAACTCAAGAGTTTTGTATGTTACATTTTTAATTTTTTAAAGCAGCACAAGCACCTGCCTGGCAAGTACAAGGTTATGAGTTTGCTCCCTGGTACCAAAAAATAAAAAAATCTGTAAGCTGGGCGTGGTGGCTCACGCCCGTAATCCCAGCACTCGGAAGGCTGAAGCAGGAGGATTGTTGCAAGTTTGAGACCAGCCTGGGCTACAAAGTGAGCCCAAGGCCAGCCTGAACTGCATAGCGAGACCCTGTCTCAAAAAGACCAAAAAAAAAAAAAAAAAAACCCTGTAATAAATATTTACCTTTTTTATTTTCCCCTGCATTCTGGAACTGAAGCCAAGGCTGCTGCAGCTGCTCTTGTTTACATGTCCAGCCCTCCCAGTTTTATTTTTAGACAGGGTCTTGCCAAGTTATCTAGCCTCCTGCCTCAGTTTCCCGAGTAGCTGGGGTTAAAGATGTGACCATGAAGCCCAGCTTCACTGTTTTTGAATGGGCAGTTCCATGGCACTAATTACACTCCCAGTTGTACTAACCCTCACCATGCCTGTCACCACGCCTGTGTCCCAAATGGTTTCCTCACCTCAGAAAAACTAGGTATTGAGCAATAACGCCCTCCTGTGCCTTTGCCCTGTCACCCACTGCTTGATAACCTAATCTGCTCCCTGTCTTATGATCTGTCTGTTCCAGGGCTCTGTGTACGTGAATCATTCAGGCTTTGGCCTTGTTGTTTGGCTCATCTTAATTAGTAATTCTTGGAGGTTCACCCACATCACCATGCCAGGAATGGAACCCAGGGCCTCACACATGCTTGGCAAGTGTTCTGCCACGGAGCTTCGTCCCTGGCACTTTAAAAAAAGTGTTTTAATTTGAGACAGGCTCTAGCTAGGTTGCCCAGGCTGGCCTCAAACTTTCAATCTCCCTGCCTCAGCCTCCTGATTAGCAGGAATTACAGGACCGCACCACCACCCCAGGCGATGGAATGAGGGCTCCCTTTGTTTGTTTTAGACTTTTGAGGCTACTGCATGGCTTGGTCCTAACAGTTTAGTTAATTGTGTACACTGAGGTTCCTTAAGGTTTTCCACAGAGGCACAGCTTGATCCTGTGTTTGAAAAATCATGTTTAAATTGCACAGGTAACCCATGAATGCAGTCTGCTTGTGAGACAGACACACTGCAGAGAATAAGTCTCTCTGACTACCGGTTGGAGCCCAGACTCGCCCCCACCCCACAAAGGACGATATCTCACACAATCACATGCCACAGGACAACACTGTGGTCAATAATGGACCAACTGTGGTTGCCTGAGATGCACCACCTGGCCAGCTGAGGCCATCTTAATTTGTGTGGGTTCATTCTGTTATGGTCACACAGAGACAAAATCCCTAATGGTGCATTTAGAGAAGAGGCATCCTGGTCCCTAAATGACATGTGACTGCTTGGGGAGCTGGCTGAGAGCTCTGTCTGTGCAGAGATTCTTATACATATATGTTTATGTAGAATCCCCGGGGCTGGGGATTTAGCTCAGCAGCACAGTGCCTGCCTGGCAAGTGTGAGGTCATGAGCTCGATTCCCAGTACCAAAAAAAAAAAAAAAAAAAAAATGCATATGCAAAACAGGCAACGGGTACAGGCCTATAATCCCAGCAGTGAGGGAGGCTGAGGCAGGAGGATCACAGGTTCCAACCCAGCCTAAGTAATTTAGGGACTTAGCAAGAACCTCTTTCAAGTGCACTGTTTGAAAATATAGATAGATAAGTAAATAAGGCTGGGGATGTAGCTGAACACAAAAGCCCCAGGTCTAGTCCTCATCACCACAAAATACAAAAAAGCAAGCCATATATATCAGGCACTGTCACTCACACTGCACTGTTCAGCGGCTTGATGCTGTGGTTTAGGTTCTGGGTTCTTTTCCGTTTGCTCATCATATCCATGGTGTCACACCGAGTGGGTTTTCTCCAGCTTGGAACCATGGTTGTGGCATCCTGGTCCTGTGACAGGACCCTGCTCCCTCTACCTGGCCCATCTCTCTTTTAGCTCCTCACAAACACAGTGGGCCTCAGCGAGGGCAGCAGCATGGCCGGAGTTGGCCGGGAGGCCCAGGGTTCAGAGAAGGCAAGAGCCTGTCTGGGGTCACACAGCCCATCACATGGGTGCTGAGCCAGGCGGCATCCACTTGTTAAGCCAGCCCAGCACTCCTGACACACCCACCCAGCAGCACCCCTGCCCCTGGGGCCACCTGGCTTCCCAGCTCCAGCCCCAGAGAAAAGCCCTCTCCTCCCTGGCACGCGGTGCACTCTGGGAGGCTGAGCTAGGGAGACTGCAAATTCAAACCCATCTGGGGAACTTAATGATTTAGCAAGAGCTTGTCTCAAAATAAAGCAGCTGAAAAGATCTGGGGATGTAGCTCAGTGCAAAGACCCTAGATTCAATCCTCAGTACTGTAAAATAAAATAATTTTTTAAAAATGTAAAGTCCTCTTTAAATTAGAGGAAGGTCTGCCTGACTCAGATGCAGAGCTCCGAGGCAGCTGAGTGGCTCCCTCTGCTGGCGGCATCAGAGACTGCAAGGCATTAGAAAGCCAGGGGCCAGAGAAGGGGAGACTTCCTTCAAGGCAGGCAGTTCTGGGAGCCCCTCCTCCATTGCACAGTTGGAGAAACTGAGGCACTGAGAGTCGAGTTTCCTCACATTCGCATCCTGTACCTTTGATTTGGGCTGGGTCAGTGGTTTAATCGCTTTATGCCTCAGTTTCTTCCCTTTTCGCTCTAAGGCTCAGACCCACTCCCGCTTATCCAGAGCAAGCGAAGGCTCTAAGTGTGATCGCCCAGGGACAGAGGTGCGACCTGCTTACATTATTAGCAGCCCGACCGGTCATGGCTCAGCACCTCCTCCGAGCCTTTCCTTTCCCGGAAGCCAAATCTCTCTCTTTTCTTCCCACCCCCACCCCCACCTCTTCGCCATCCTCCTCTGCCTGTGACGCCACTGGCTGCTCACCCAGCGGGTGCACAGCTAGATAATCTGATTATGGGGTCCAGAGTAATCTATTCCAGATGGCTGGCCAGCTCAGCTCCCCGTCTGGAGATGTGTGTGGGGTGATTGTGCCCAGGGGGCTCCCATGGGAGCTTCAGGGGCTGATGGGGAAGGAGCTGGGGCCTGGGTTGCTGGGCCTCTGACTGCTCTGGGTCTTGTTTTTATCTACTTGTAACCCAAGGGGGACAGGATCTAGCGAGGGAGGCTGGGTCCTTCGCCTAGTGGTTTCTTGCTCTGTACCGGGATCAAACCCAGGACCTTGTGCTTGCCAGGCAGGCTCTTATGCTGCTGAGCTAAATCCCACCACCCCCTCCAGTGGCTTTTTGATTCTCTGGGTTGGGGGATAGTGTTGCTTCATAATTCTGGGGGAGATTTTATTATTTTTATTTTTTGGTTGAATGCAAAGCCTTGACACTGAGCTCTATCTCCAGCCCATTCCTTAGTCTGAGACGGGGTTTGCTAAGTTACGCAGGCTGGGCTCAGCCTCCTACAGCACTGGAATGACAGGCGCGTGCCACCTTGCCTTGCTGAGATTTTATTTTTATACTAGATTCTCAGGCTCCATCCTCTAGGATTCTGGTCCATCAGTCCCAGCGGGGCCTAGAAAACTCTTTTTACATCCGCAGGGGCCTCTGGGATGTAAAGGAAGGCCCACTGCAGAATTGAGGGTTCAGGGGTTCCCTCTTCCTCCCAGGGCATCCCCAGGATGGAAGGAAGCCCTTGTGTCCTCCAGAGGAGACAAGGAGAGAGAGGAGGGCAGAACACAGGCTTTGGCCGCCAGGTCTGCCCTGCCAGCTGTGTGACATGGGACACCTTCTCAGAGCCTCTGTTTCCTTCTCTGCCGGGGTGGCACATGTGCCCACATTGGTGTGTTGAGAGTGAGCAGAGCCTAGCCACCCCCAAGGACAGTCCCCACTGCACCGAAGCAGAAGCTGTGGCTCTGAGACACAGAGGGGATGGTCCAGGGGGATCATGAGAGGACATGGGCTCTAGCGCAGGCCTGACTCCAGGGGGTGCGGAGGCTGCCTGCAGGGAGGGGCTTCTTGCTGACCCCCTCTCCCTTTTCAGGGCTGATGCAGAGGTGCCGGAAGATCCCTGGCTATTTGAGACATCAAAATTAGAGGCTTCAGTGATGCTAAGAAGGCTAGCAGCACCACTTCCTTCTCCTGGGGCCACTGGCTCCTGCAGCCGGGGATTAGGGCTGAGAGGGAGGTATTTACCTAGCACCTCTGATTAGCACTCCTGTGTGGAGGGCTGGCTGGAAAACGAGGGCACCACAGTTGGGCCAGCACTGGGGTGGGGGTGCAGTGCCAGGTCCAGTCCAGGCCCAAGGAAGCAGCTTGGCCTAGCTGGAAGGCTGGAGTTGGGGCCCGAGGGGGCTGTGGTCCTGCCTGTCCCCACCCTGCCCCGGCCGAGACTCTTGCCTCTGCTCTGGTGGGGCTGCACCCCTGCCTCCTTTCCCAGCCTTACACGTCGCAGGCAGGCCCAGGCAGGCTCTGGCAGGGGGCTGCGGCCACTGGCTCAGGCACTTGTCAAAACACAGGCCCCACAAGTGTGAAGGCCTCTGCCCAGTGGGAGGGCGAGTGGGCCCTGCGCCTGGAGAACTCGTTAACTCAGCTCCCAGCGAGAGGGGAGAGGTGGCCACGATAAGGAGATCAAAGAGGATGGACAGGGAGAGGGACTGGCCCAGCTGGGCTCCAAGATGTTCCCAGAGACCCCTGGGGCAATATGAGGGGGGGGACCACGCGCTCGTGTGTCGTCTTGAGGACAGAAGACCCAGGCATGGGGCTGGGGTGGAACTCACCCCCGCCGTGCCACCACCCCATCTCGGTTGTGCCATCTCACTGGGCTCTCTGCCTGCCCTCCTCTCTCTGGGCCTGAGGATTGAAGCCAGGGCCTCTGCACTGAGTTACATCCCCAGCCCTGTTTAAATTTTTTTTTGGGGGGGGGCAAGGTCTCACTGAGTTGCTAAATTGTCCAGGCTGGACCCAAATCTATGATCCGATGCCCCCACCTCCCAGAGTGCCAGGATTACAAACCTTTGCCACCACATGGGGCCCCTACACCGTTTCAGTCCCCCCCTCTGCCGGACCCTGGAGATGTTCTTGTTGCGTTCCCTCTCTTGCTGTAAATCACTTCACGGCTCCCACTTGCTCAGTGAATGCTATTAGGGTTCAGATGAGAATTCTTTTTTGTTTTTCAGATGAGAAGTCTTAGGCATGTTTTCAATACACTAAATGCTGCCCACACACATGGCCCCTTGTCCAAATATGCCTGTTGACGTTCTAGCTAATAAAATACAAATTCACTTCCAAGCGCTGTGATGGGAAGTGTTGGTTTCCTCTGGAGCAGGCAACTGGGATTCTCAGCGGTAGCCTAGGAGAGAGATCTGTTATGCTGTCCGTATCTGTGGGTCTTTTTGACTTTTTAAGTATGTATGCTTGTGCTTTCAAATTAATAAAGACGCGATGATAACACAACACTGTTTGGTCACTCTGAACTTCCCCCACTACTGGTGACAATGTTGAATCACAGTCAAGGACTTTTCTGGACACTCAGATTGGCAGCCCCTGGACAACAGGGTACAGTCCCCTGACAATGACCATTGTGCAACTGCTTTTCTTTAGGCCTGGCACCACTGAAGAAGCCCAATCACTGGGCTCCCTGGTCAGGTGCTCAGCTTTAGATCTGGGGTCCCAGGAAGGCTTCACCCAGAAAAGGGTGCACCCTATTGCAGGCGGAGGGGAAGTGGCCCTGCCTCTCCTGGATGGGACCATGGTACAGCTGCTGGGGCAGAAGAGATGTGAGGAGGTGAGAGCAGCAGGCAATAGCGACACGGGGCGGGGAAGGTGATGAGCAGATGTGCCAGGACCAAGCCCCTTGGCCTTCAGCGCCAGGGTCCAGCTCACCCATCGGTTTCATGGGCCTGCGGGCATTGAAAGAGATCCTGGAAACCGTGGTAGGTGTGTTCCTTATGTCAGGGGGAAAAGTTTCAGCATCTTATTTTGTAGTGTGCTGTTCACCTGCAGACTCTTTTATCAGGCTGAGGAAGTCCTTCTCTGTTCCTAGTTTACTAAAAGATTTTATTATGAAATGGTGTCCCGTTCTGTCAAATGTTTTTGCTGCATTATTTCGATTTGACAGACCTCTTACACCTGCCCAAAGTGGCAGCAGGTTAGCGATAGGATAGTGGTAGCAGCTGTGGTCACAGGCCAAGCTGGGTGCTGCCAGGTTAGGAGTGTGTGTAGTGCGGGGGGCAGCAGGCTCCCCCTGCCTCTGTTCTCCAGATGCGGCCTTGCCTGCAGCCCCCAATCCTGGCCTCTGCCCTATGCCACAGCTGCTGGTGCAAGCCAGGAAGCTCCCGTTACACACAGTGCAAAGGAAGGAGCAAGACTTAAGAATTTACACCAGGTCCCCAACAGGTGAAGGTGGACCCCAAATCTGGGACCCAGACTCTCAGTTTGCTTTAATCTGCAGTTACTGGCAGGTTCAGGGCACAGGCAAGAGGCTGTGCAACTAAGGGCCCCCCACTTCACATCCCCCCCAGGTTGAGGGTCAGGCCCCGCCTATCCAGCGCCAGCCTGCTTTGATGTGTTGAGTGGCTGAGCAGGGGCCACTTCACACCTGAGCCCCCGGATAAAGTCCCCGCATAAAGTCCTGGGCGACCGAGACATGCATCTGTCGTGCTGCGAGGCCTGGAAGCTGTCCTGGGGCTAGGACGCAGCTCGGCCAACGCCACCCTTCGAAAGAGACTGCGATCGCCCCCCGCAGCCCGGGGACGCCCTCGGCCCCCACCCCGGCGTTCAGGGGTGCGGACCCGAGGGGGGACCGCGGCGCAGCGCCAGCGAGCGCGAGAAGTTGCGCATGCGCACGCCCCCCCCCCCCGCGCCCTGCTCGGGCTGCGCGGCTTCCCGGAGCCTCACGAAGATCCAGACGCTGCTCCTGGCCCTCGCTACGTTGGCCCTCTGTCGGCCGTGCTGGGCCTTGGCGACGTCCCCGCGAGGCTGTGTCCCGACCGCAGCAGGGCGTCCTGCGGGCCCGCGTGAGTGGTCAATGGCTCCGGCCCGCGCCGCGCGCGCCCGCCGCCGGGGTGGCGCCCCCTCCTGGCCGCGCAGGGCTCAGGGACGCGGCCCGGGCCTCGCTGACGGCGCGGGCCTCTCTGCCCGCGCAGCTCGTTCCCGGCGCCCGCTGGCTCTGCTCAAGACCTGGCTGCCCGCCTTCGCCCCTGAAGTGGTCGCTGGCCTGCCGAGGAGCCCAGGTGCTGACGCCCCATTTGAGCACCAAGGCTCTCCCGATGCTTTGCTGCCATAAGCCGCCGGGCCTCACCCAGATGGGCCTTTTCCCAGGAGGTGCCTTCCCTGGAAGGCGGTGCCGTGGGCTGGTCTCTGAAGCCGTGGGAGGCTCTGCGCCGCCGTGTGTACTGATTTATTTGTGAATTAATTATTCATACTGGTGTCCGTGGGCAGTTCTTTCTCGACGTGGACACAAGCTCCTGAGGACAACGTACAGGCCTGGGGAGGGGTCAGCAGCGTCAGCCCCCAAGCGCATGGCCCAGCCGTCTTCCTCCTCGCCTGCTCCTTTCTGCATGGGGCAGCCTGCAAGGGGTGGCGTGGGGGTTCCTGAGAGAAAGTGGCAGCGAGTGGTCTGTTCCTCTTTGCTTTGAACCTGGTGGGCAACTGGATATACATTTTACAGAATCGGGGCTGCACTCAAACCCAGCTAGGGCTTGGGAATTGGAGCTCCTCGGCCCTGTAGCCAGCTCTGTTCATTATGGGGCCCAAGTGGGTGCCACTTCCAAGGGGTCGTTGTGTCCGGAGTTCTGATCCCCTTTGGGCTGCGGCGCCCTGAGCTTGGACTTGCACTTTTCCCCTCTGCCCTCTTCTGTGATTTGGGGCCACAAAGGACACCAGTGGGGTGGCAGCACCCAGTCTCGCTGTGGTTGCTAAATCCCTGCCCCTACTGTGGGTATTAGATCACGAGGCCCTGGGCAGAGGGAGCCTGGAGCCATAACAGCCTGGCCTAGCGGCGGCGTGAGATTTCCCAGTCACCACCCAAATCTAGAACCTTTGCATGGCCTCTAAAAGAAACCCTGCCCATAACCCCCAATACTTCCATTCTGCCCCCACTCAGCTCCCAGTCCTCCACTTTCTGTCTCTGGATTTGCCTATCCCACACATTCCACGTTCAGAGTCACACAAAGCAATCACAGAGTGGCCTTTTGCATCTGGCTTTTTTCTGAGCCCTGGAAGTCTTGCCCGCGCCTCCTGTGTATGGTCGCCATTCCTTTTTGTTGTATGACATTGTTGCACGCTTGCCCACCACAGGTTCATCTGGATCATCTGGGGATACTGGGAGGTTTGGGGTTTTGCTTTTTTGTTTTTTTGAGACAGTCTAGTTATATAACCCAGGCGGGCCTTGAACTCACTATTGCAGCCCAGCCCAGGGCTCAAACTCACAGTGATCCTGATCCTCCAGCCTCAACCTCCCAAGTGTTGCGATTACAAAACATGTGCTTTTGTTTTTGTTTTTAAAACGCATCAGAGAGCTTTTGCGGGGCTCAGGCCAGCCAGGAAGGGCAGCGATGCAGAGAAGGGCGGGGGTCCAGGCCTGAGCAGAGTACATTTCTATGGCTTTTGGCTCCAGAGTGGGACCCAAAGCCCTGCAGGGATAGGGGGGTGCTACGCCTCCCCTTTTGTGCACCTCTGCCCCCACCCGGCACTCCCCTCCTAAAGCAGTAACGGGTTGTCTG
Organism: Hydrochoerus hydrochaeris; assembly: GCA_004027455.1. Lineage (NCBI taxonomy): Eukaryota > Metazoa > Chordata > Mammalia > Rodentia > Hydrochaeridae > Hydrochoerus > Hydrochoerus hydrochaeris. Next base: position 46,923 of record PVLA01004849.1, read on the forward strand.
AAATCTTCCACCCTCCTGAAGTTGACCTTGTTTACAAAATCTATTTGCATAGCAAAGGCCCAGTGGCTCAGGATGGAGAATTAAAGTTATTAGCAAGTCTTTTCACAGATAAGTGGGGCTCATTGGCTGCCCCTTCCCGGTGAGGGCCTCTCCTCCAGCGCAGCGCCAGCGTATTAGCGCCTGGGTGTGAAGTTTCATTAACACATTCCTGCTAATAGCTCAGAGTCCGGGACTGAGATAGGAAGGGTTTACCTCCCTCCTGCTGCTCCAGTCCCTGCCCATCACCCCCCCATCTGCCCCTGGAAGAGACCCTGTGTGCCATCCACAATGACAGCAGCTGCACCCCATTCTCAGCCAACTGGTGAGGTACCCCAGTTTTGGGGTCTTGTTTAGGATGGGTGGGTAATTGATGTACACCTGCAATCCCAGCACTGGGAGACTGAGGCAAGAGGACTGCAAGTTTGAGCCCAGCCTGGACAACAGTGAGAACTTGTCTTTAAAATATTGTTTTAAAAAGGGATAGAGCGGGTTGGGGATGTAGCTTAATCCGAAGGCCCAGGGTTCAATCTTGGGGTGGTAACACCGCAATTGGCACTAGGCAACCCCAGAGCTACGTGCTTCACTCCAGGTGCACTGGCTCATCTGAACACAGGGGGGTCAAGACCGGAGGGTGGTGGGCAGCAGAGGGCAGGTGTCTCCTCTGGAGCTATCTGGGTTAGGCCCATTGGAAGAATGGCATGACAGTGATCATGTGGGCACAGGTGGGTGTCTGGCCAGGATGAGCCGGCTGTCACCAAGGACTGGCAGCTGCCCATTATCTTGGTCTGAGCTGGTCCACAGAGACCCCTGATGGTGGAGGAGCAGCTGTCCCAGGCCTGGCTGTGTGCTCTGCTGCTAAACCAGCTGCCCACTGCGCGTTCGTGCGCTGCATTGTCCTTATAACTGTCTGCAGGTCAGAGGCCGGAATCATGGAGAGATAGCCAGCCATTTCACAGAGGTAGTTTGTTGCCTTTGGTGTGGTGGCCATAAGGCAGGTGACCAGCATATTCAGCCTCTGGAATGGCCAGCCAGCATTTCTCCTGGGGAGTGCGCAACTGGGTCCCAGCAGCAGGGAAACCGTGTACTGTGGATTTTAAGGGGGGGGGGGACTAGGTTGGCTGCTGGATGTCCAAGCAGATTCTTCAAGGACATAGCAAGGTCCCCATCTGGACACAAAAGCAGAGGGGTGGTGGCCAACTGCCGTCCATGTTGGCAGATGGCAAACATCCTGGAGCAGTCCAGCCCTGGGTAGGGTGTAAGGTTCCTGATGTTCCCAAGAGGCACTCGGGGGGCGTGGGCTCCTGTCGCCCAGGGGACAGAGTCTCCTCAGCGTGGGGTATACTGGCCCTGGCCACTGCCTCCCTCCTGGGAGGTAAAGCCTGCAGTGGATTTGCCAGGCCCTGGGTCCTCTCCTTCCTCTCTAGATCTGGCTCGAAAGTCTCCTTGGGAATGCCAGTGTCCCATTCCAGCTCCCCCACTGGGGGACATGGCTGAGGCCTGGTGTGGAGCAGACAGGCAGGGCTGCATCCTCAGCCCAGCGCGGTCTCACAGAGGCCGCCCCTCTGGGGCAGTGCAGGGGCTCAGGCCTCCTTCCCTGACAGCTGCGTCACTCTCCTCACACAGTTCTCCCTGGTGGTCTCAGTTTGGGGACACGAACTCTCCTTCCCCCTGCAGGGACAGAGGAGCCACAGGCCTGTACCTCCCGTACTTCCTCAGGAACTTGACTGCCAGGCCACTGAGAGGACCTTGTGCTCGGTGGCACCAAGAGGTCACAGGGGCCTGACTGACAGAGACAAGGGGCTCTGCATTCGATCCGACAGCTGGAGCCAGCTGAGTCTGTCTTGGGAGGGCACTGGGTTCTCTCAGGAGTGCAGCCTGTCTTGCTAACGGCAGTGGAGCAGGGATTCTGGCCCTGCTGTTGAACTTGCCCATCAGGTTTCAGCCTGTCCCAAACTATCTAACCTGTGTCTCCATCTCCCTCTCTGTGAATCAGGGATAAAATGACATCTCCACTGCACCATATGAATGTTGGTCCCCGTGGCCTTCAGGTTGAGTGTGGGCTGAGGCCACTTGCCTAAGGTCACCTCCTTCATCTTGCAAAAGGGGCTGCCAGGCACCTACCACATGGAGGAAAGAGCCGCCTTGGCCTGGTGTTTTTATATCCTGTAGCACCAAGGGGAAGGGGTCCCAGGTGAGGACCTCCATCTGGGGACATTCAGTCGGACAGTATCACTGCCTGAAGGGAGGTATCCGGCCATCGAGGGGAATGGTGAGCAACCAGCAAGGGAGGAGAACAGGTAGGAAAGAAGCCACGCACACTCAGGCCAGGGAGTTTAGCACCAGACAGGTGGGAAGTGGAGCCACAACTGCCTGCAGTTCTCAAGAGAACCACAAGGTGTCTTCGCAGAGGTGGACCCTTCCTTCAGCTGCTGGGGCCCTTGGTCAGTTTCCCTTGTTTTTTTAAACCGGGGATTGAACTCACAACCTTGGGCTTGCCAGGCAGATGCTTGCACCACTGAGCTAAATCCTCAGCCCAGTTTCTCCATTTTTTTCTTTTCTTTTTTTTGGTCTTCTTGAGGCAGGGACTCACTGTGCAGTTCAGGCTGGCCTTGAGCTCACTTTGTAGCCCAGACCAGTCTTGAATTTGCAATGATCCTCTTGCCTCAGCCTCCTGAGTGCTGGGATTACAGGCATGAGCCGCCACGCCTGTTTTTTTTTTTTTCTCTTTCTTTTTTCTTTTATTTTTTTTTTAAATTTGAGACAGTGTCTCACCATGTAAATCCAGGTTGGCCTTGGACTCACTATATGGCTCAGGCTGGCCTCAAACTTGCAGTGACCCTCTTGCCTCAGCCTCTTGATGCTGGCATGGCAGGCGTGCAGCACCACACCAGGCTTCCCTGGAAGGGGCAATTTCTAGACAGCAAGGGTCTCTGTGGGGAACCACCCAGATGACTCCCTGAAAAGAGGAGCAACTGTCTCCATTTTGGATAAACTTGGCCCTATCTCCATGTCCTGATGGGCACAGAGCTGGCCAGGCTGTTTCTTTGTCCCTTCAATTGGCTTTAAGCAATGTAAATTGGGCTGGCTGAGGAGCTGATGTGTAATCTCTAAGGCAAAGAGACAGGTCAGCGTGACCCCGCCCAGTGGCTCCCCAAATACCCCTAGTTGAGCTGGGCAGGATGGAGGGCCGTGCTCCACGCTGTCAGCTGGGACCCGGCCCCAAGAAAGAGGCTGTGACTTGCCAGGGCAAAAAGGACTGCACATCAGAACTGAGGCGCTGGCCTCTGATGATTAGCCACCGCCTCAGCCTTGCGATGCAGGGCGCCCTCTCTGCAGCCCTCGCCTTCTGCTGAGGGAAGAGGTGATCTCAGGCCTCCCGCCTCACCCTGCTCAGGCAGTCACGGATTTCCCACCACTCCGCTGTCACTTACCCCCGAGCCACTCCCCTCATGGAGAATTAATAAAACCCAGGCTGGGCTTTGGATGAGGCTTTGTTGTGGTGAACCGCCCTCTTGGCTGGACTTAGGGCCCCCTGTCTCCCCACCACTGTTACACGTCTGTGCCTTTCTTCCCGCCATGGGCTGCTCTGGAAGTGGTGGACTGGAGTTAACTGATTAGAATTCCAATAGCCTCTCCTTGGGATTACAATTATAAACCTTCCTGGACTGCAACGAGGGTGGAAAGGGGTTCTCTATAGTTCTCCTGGTCCCCTCTAGGTTCCCAGGCCAGTGGGCAGTGGGCAGTGTCAGCAGAGTCTAAGGCCTACCAGCCACAGTACCCGGGTGGCCCAAGCCTGCATCCCCCCAGTGACTGCCCACTCCTCAGCAATTCTCTTTTCCTTTCTTCCTTTGTGGCATTCAGCCAGGAGCCCCGCCCCACAGGGGCTGGTAGGGGGAAGAGTGGGAGGACAGGAAGGGGCCTGGCGGGCTGAGGAAAGTGGCTGTCCTGTCCCCCAAGGCCAGCGGTCCTGCCTGGACTGGGAGAGCCATGACCGGGCCCTGCTGGGTCTGGGCTTAGTGGGAACGATGGGGCCCAGCATGGCAACTCAGAGTCTGGAAACAAACTGCTATTTATTGGGGTAACATACTGCTCCCCGCTCTGGCACCAAGAGGCTGAGTGTTTGCTGGCTCCATGGCTTGCAAGCCCAGGGCCCTCAGGCTGGGGCTGTTAATCGCGGAGTGCTCTGTTCTGGGAGTGGCAGCCTGGGCTGAAGCCTCTTCTGAGTCCCCAGGCGGCTGTGTGGCTGTCACTTGCGGAAGTTCTCTCTCTGTAGCAGCATGGAGTGCCTCTTTGTCTTTTGTCACCAGGGAAGTCTTCAGCTTCTGGAAGCTGAGGGACACAAAGCCAGAGGTGAGAGGTGCCTCCCCCACCCTGCTCCCTTACCTGGGGCAGACCCAGTGCTCAGGGAAAAACTGAAGATGACAACTAGTTCATCTGGGGCTGGCCAAGTACAGCAGCATCCAGCACCCTTTGCTGAGAATGGGCAAGGGCTGGGGACCAGGAGATGCGAGTGGATGGGTGGGTTGGGATGAGGAAGAAAGGTGCATTTGCAAACAAAAGCAGGTAAGCACACTCGATGGAATATTACTCAGCCTTCAGAAAGGAAAGCTGGGCATGGGGGGGCACTCCTGTAATCCCAGCACTCTGGAGGCTGAGGCAGGAGGATCATTGCAAGTTTAAGACCAGCCTGGGCTGCAAAGTGAGCACAAGGCCAGCCGGAACTCTATAGCAAGACCCTGTCTCAAAAAGAACAAAAAAAAAAAAAAAAAAAGGAAGAAAAAGAAGAAAATATTCTGACTCGGGCTAGCAAGCAGAGGCCCTGGGGGCCTTATGAAGCCAGTCACAAGGGACAAGAACCATTGGCCACTAATCTGAAACATTTGGGTTCAGTAGTACAAATCAGAGCTCAAAGATAGCAAATAAAAGCATGCTTGGCACAGACCACGCCAAGATTGTGTCTCACTGTGCCTGCAGTGGGGCCTGGGGATCCAGGGGGCGGGGGGCAAGCTGGGGGTGCACTGCTGCCCGGGCTTCCACCTTGGGTGACAGAGTAAGATCAGGCCAATCAGAAAGAGGGACGCTTTGAAGAGAAAGGCAAGGACTGTAGCTTCGGATTTGTTCTTTGAGACTCTGCGTGTGAGACATCTACATGGACACAAGGAAATCCTAACTTAGAAAGTAATCTACACCAGGGGGTGGTGGTGCACATCTGTGATCTCAGCACTTGAGAGGCTGAGGCAGGAAGGTCACAGAGTGTTCCAGGCCAGCCTGGACTACCCTAGTAAGACGCTGTCTCAAAAAACAAAAACAAAAATAAACAAAAAATAATCAACAAACTGGGCATGGCAGTGCACGCTTGTGATTCCTGCACTCTAGGAAGCTGAGGCAGGAGTACTGCAAGTTTCTGTTCAGCAGGGCAAGTTAGTAACTTACTGAGAACTTGTCTCAAAATAAACAAACAAAGAAAGAAAGGCTGGCAGGCAGGCTGGAGACACAGCTCTGTGTGAAGGCTGGCATTCAATCCCTAATGCTGCAAAAAAAAAAAATCATATTTGCTTCTTTAAAAACACATATAAATACGCATACACTGAGAATAAAAGCTTCTTAACTCACATCTTTATTTTTTGTTCCCAAAGCAACCATAACAAATAGCTGCCTTTACATCTGTTAACATTTTTCCACTCAAGGTCACTCAATCTAAAAACATACATAGAATCGTGCAGCACACTGCTCTGCACCCTGCTTTTGCCACTTAAAATCACCCCCCCTCCCAGGGGATGCTGGGGCCCAGGCTGCACCGGGTCGCTGGGCTGCAGTGCACACCCTAGCACACAAGGATCTCATGCATGTGTGCTGGCCACGGGCAGCCCAGGAGCTCAGTGGGCTGTGGCTCAGACCCTGCCCCTTCCCGCACAAGCTGGCACCCTGGGGTGGGTGGTCCCACAAGCCTCAGCTTGCTGCTGCTGCTGACAGTGATAAAGGTGGTGCCTGACTATAATCTCAGCGTTAGAGACTGAAGCAGGAGAATCTCGAGCTTGAAGTCAGCCTGGGCTACAGAGTGAGTTCAAGGTAAATCTGGACCCTGTGCAGTCTTCATCGTCCCGCAAAGCACTTAGCAAGACACCGGGCACGTAGTAAGTGCACAGTAAAGCTTCACTAATTATAATAATCCCACGCTGGTGCTGATAAATAAATGGGAGTGAAACAGCTGGGCCGAGAGGTCGGCACAACCTCGCACTGGTGAATGACCCTGCAGGAGCAGCTGGACAGAAAGAGCCAGAGACTGAAGCCAACCACGCACAGCTCTCAGATGCTTTCTGAAGCATGGCGCAGGCGGACAGGAGGCCTTTCTCGGCAATGAAGGCTCACTGGCCTTCACAGGGTGCCCCACACAATGTCCAGTTTTCAGAGGTCAGCGGGCTTTGCCCCCGGCACCCTCAACACTGCACCAGAGTCAGGCTCTCTCCGCCTGCCTGTGCACCCGAGCTCTGGGGTTCTCGCTCAGCCAAGCAGCGGCTCAATCAAGCAGCGGCTCAATAAGAGCCATTCAGCACCTCTGTCTGGCTAAAGAAGCAATCAAAATGACTTCAGTCCAAAGCCCAAGCAGAAAATTACTTGCCACAGTACTGAAAAACTCTTAGACAAAAGAGGAGGACATCGCAGAAGAAAACCCAGACCAGTCGCAGGAGAGATTTATCACACTGGATTCATAACTGCAAGATTAAATTTTAGTCCTTAATCTCCAGGTTAGGGCTGGGGATATAGCTCAGCACTACCGTGCCCACCTGGCAAGTGCAAGGTCCTGAGTTTGATTCCCAGTACCAACCGACCAACCAACCAACACCCCAAATTAAACTAATACAGAGCTATTGATTTGCATGCCTGCTTTTGCAGCCAGTGTCGGAAGGGGTACAGGAAGGCTTGGTGGGGGCTGGCAACTGGGTGATGGAAGCAAAACCTCCCCACCATTGGCCCCCAAGGTCTTTGGACCCCAGGTGGCCAGCACCCTTTCTGTGAGTGCTTTCTCTTGTGCTGGGACAGTGTGCGAATTCCAAAGACAAGAAGCCCAGGACTGGTGGGAGGGAAGGGGCACACACCTCCAGTCCCCAACCGAGCCCGAGAGATCTGCCAGCTGCAGCCACTTTGGCGAGGGTGGTCCTTGTGTCTTAAGAGGCTGCAAAGGAAAGTCAAGACAGGCCCTGAGCTCAGCCCTGTGAGCTTGGGTCACCCTGGATTCCCCTTCTGGCAGGAAGTCAGGTGGGAGTGATGCAGGTTATACACAATATATAATATTACACTGTCACTGAGCATAGTGAAGCACACCCAGTATTCCATCACACTAGGAGGCTGAGGCAGGAAGACCACAAGTTGGAGCCCAGCCTGCGCAATGTAGGGAGACCATGTCTCCAAAAAAGGATGGGTGGGCTGGGGATTTAGCTCAGTGGTGCAGTGTCTGTCTGGCAAGTACGCAGTCGTGAGTTCGATTCCTGGTCCAAAAAAAAAAAAAAAGGATGGGAGAGGCTGGGGATGTAGCTGAACCCAAAGGCCCGGTGTACAACCCACAGTACTACCCAAAACCAAAACTAAACCCTGTATTTGCATATGCTAGCTTTTGGGTGCCGGATGTCCCGTGAAGGTCTGTGTGTTAAAGTTTGGTGTTCAGCACCGCACTCTGGAGAGCTGGTGGAAATTCTAAGAGGAGCGGCCAGTTGGGAGGTCTGAGGTCACTGCTGGCCCCTTCCTTGTCCTCTTTTTTGCTTCCAGGTTATGTGGGGAGCAGGCTCGAGATGCCACATGTTCCCTGGGCCAATGTGCTCCCGCCATGGGCCTGAAACAACGGCCCTGTTCACCTCAAGGGACATCTCCAGCCACCTTTCCGTTTACACATTTATCATCTCAGGCGTGTCCTTAGAGGGGCGGAACAACAAAAATGATGTTCTCAAAATTAGAAAACATTATATTCTGGAGTGACATAAAGTCAGACTGCTGGTGGTTTCTAATGGTAGGATTATGGGTTATTTCAGTTTCCTTTTTGGCATCCTCCTGTTTCCTGGATTTCTGCAAATATTTATATTGGACAACAGAAAGAATGCGGCCAGCACTTTCTCTCTTTTGGTAAGGCGATAGCACTTCCCTGGGGGCCATTTCCACGTACTGGGGGCCAGGCAGGTGTCTGAGCCCTGGGGGACACAGGTCAGTCTAGGCCAGGGAAAAGAGGGCCTGGGATGGAAATCGAAGGGCTGAGAACCGCTTCGCTGCCCAGCGGTTCTCAGGCCCAGGGACGGCACCAGGAAGCTCAGGCCACGGCCCTGGTGAGCAGAGCTCCTCCTGCAACTTGGCTGACTGCAGGCCCTTGACCTATTTTTTCACCATTATTTTTAATCTGTTCTCCAGAGCAATACATATTTGTGATAGAAAAGTTGCAGAGAGAAAACATAATAAAAAAATCACCACACACACTTCCATCACCCAAATCTAACCAGTGTTCCTAGTGAGCACATTTCCCATCTCCTTTTTTACTCAAAGTTGGCATTATATTGTAAATAATATTTTATAAACTTTCCCCATCTTTTTATTTATTTATTTAGTTTTTTTGAGACAGGGTCTTGCTATGTGGTTCAGGCTGGCCTTGAACTCACTATGTAGCCCAGGCTGGCCTTGAATTTGCAGCAATTCTCCTGCCTCTGCTTTCCGAGGGCTGGGATTACAGGCATGCACCACCCACCTGGCATTATTTTGAAAATTATCAAACCTGTAGAAATGAACCCTCACCTAGATTCACCACTTGCTAATAATGTTTTATCTCCTTGTCCGTCTCTCTCTCCATAAACATGTTCCTAGATTTCGCCATCTGTTAACATTTTAACTGTGTCTGTCTATGAACATTTTCCCAGGCTACTTGAAAGGCGGTTGTGGACATTATGACACTCCCCCCTAAACTCTTCGCGGCGTCTTCTATGAGCAAGCCATCAAGGGCCAGAGGAGAAAGTCCCCATGTGAGGAACAGCCCCGCCTTGTCTGTAAATCTTTACTGGGGGCCATGTCCCGGGTCACCTTCTCCACCACGCCTCTGCCCCACCCCCGCTCCGGAGACAGGTCTCTCTCCTGATGAACGAACGGCCCCACGTAGGACGGGTGTAGCCGCAGCAGCGAGGGGGCCGGAAGCGCAGCTCAGAAGATGGGCGCTGGCTTAGCGTGCTGTAAGCTTCGATCCCATTCCCAGGGCCCCTTCTTCAAAGGAAAGAAATGGAGGGCAGGAGAGAGGAGGAGCAAAGGGAGAGAGAGCATAAAGCAAGGATGCGCTGTGGTGCCACCTAGTGGCAATGTCCAGAATTCACCCAGGCTTGTTTTGTATTGTTTGGGGAGTGGTTTGAGACAGGGTCTTGCTGTGTAGTACTGGCTGGGTTTGAACTCACTTATGTAGCCCAGGCTGGCCTCACACTCATGGAAATCCTGCCTCAGCCTCCCGAGTGGTTTTTGATTTTTGAGACAGGGTCTTGCTCTGTAATTCTGGATGGTCTTAAATTCACCATGTAGCCCAGGCTAGCCTTGAACTCACAGCAATTCTCCTGCTTGCTGGGGTTACAGGTGTGCGTCACCACATCTGGCTCCCCCAGGCATTTTGGATTAACAGAAAGGGCACATATGATCTTTATCCTGTCTACCGTTTATTAAGGAACCGTCCTGTACCTGCTGTGTTACATGCATTATCATGCAAACCCCCAGTGGCTCACTGTGGGATGGATTAGGAGAGACCCCTGCTGCGCTAAGGTGGGTCATTGTGCTGGATGCAGAGGGGGAGAGCAAGCAGGTTCTGGGGGTGTGGGAGAGCAGGGGAAGGAGATATCTATGCATGACCGCTGGCTAGGTCAGTGATGGCGAGCCTCTTAGAGCTTTCTGTGCTAGAAACGGCCTGCTGTGGCACACGTGGCATGGGTTTGCCCCTGCTGGTCTAGGTGATGGGTAAAGGAAAGGGTCTCAGGCCAGCAGTTGGCAAACTTTTTCCCGGAAAGGCCAGAGAATGAGTCAGCCAGCTGTATGGGTCATGGGTGAAAGAGTTTTGCCCTAGAATAAACTACAGGACATTATGGCAGTGGAAGGCCAAACTGGGGATGTTTACCCTGAGGTCACTTCCTCCTTCCCCTATTACAACTCCCTTTTTCCTTTCCCAGTGCACACGAAGAAAATTCCAATCAGCTCCGCCCACGTTATCAATGCCCGCTCTAAGCACCCCCACAAGGTTACAGGTGTCCCATATCCCATATTCCAGCCCAGCCGCCATGGGTCGTGTGCTCCTTTCCACATCCTCATCCCAATAAACCTGTTTGTTTTGTATTTTTACTTCTCTATTGCGCCAGAATCCTCTATCAATGTGGTCTTTGTTGTCATGATTCAGCTCTGCTGTTGTAGCAACCATAGATGACGGTGGCCAAGGGGGCAGCAGTGTGTTTGGATAAAACTTTATTTACAAGGAGCTGGATTCTGGCTCAGTGGCACAGCGCTTGCCCAGCATGTGCAAGGTCACGGTTTCATTCCCCAGCACCCAAATCAAATCAAAACAATCTTATTTTCAAAACTGGGCAGTGGGTCAAATATGATCATAGACTGCCCTGTCCTAACCCCTGCCTAATAATCCAAATGTGCTTAAAAAAAAAATCGAGAAAATGAAAAAAGATGCTCACAAGGGGAAGACAGTCAGCTGAAGCCTGCCTTTGCTGCAGGCTTACCTACTGCTTTCTGGCTCCTTCGTACCAAACCGGAGTGCGGCACCTGGGGGAGTGGTGAAATGCCCAAGGGACCTTACGGAAAAGCAGACTCCTTTGTCTCCAACCCAGACATGGGCCCGCCCCCCGAAGAGTAGACACCAAGAGCCTTACCTCTTCTGGAGCAAGAGCGCACATCTTTTCTCCAGTGGCAACGCCAGGTTCTCTGTTGCATCCTTTTGGGGAATGGTTGGGTTTTTGCAGATATTTTTCAGGAGTGGGTAGGCCTCAAAATTAAAAAAGAAAACAGAGTTCCGGGTGTCCTCAGTGTCATTAGTGAGCTCCTCTTTACTTGGATGACCTGTGAGGAACAGAAGCCCATGCTTTGAGCAACTGCTGGCCCCAGGGCTGTAGGCTGGGGAGGAGGGGGTCGGGTGGGGAGGCCTGGGCCTTTGGAGTTGAGCTGGGCAGGGCCCAGCTCTGCCTGGCCAGGGGGTCGGACTCCAGTAGACTGTGCCAGCCCTTGATCAGAGACCCCTGTGGGGACTGGGCTGGGGCACCCTCTGGCCTGTAGGGAAGGGACATGGTAAGAAGGAGACTGCCAGGCAAGGTCACTTGCTTTGCAGAGGGCTGTTGTTGGGTGGGTCCCACTCCCCTTCCTCACCGTGGAGCAGGAAGCAAGGGTGGTGTAAAGACACAGCAAACAGGGGCTTCCAGGGCACTGCCAGCCGGGGAGCTCCGGGCAGAGCGAAGGCGCAGACAACCTCTGCCTTGGCCACGTCCATGAGCCTCATAGAGCCATTCCTGGCAAAGGTCAGTACCTGGACCACAGAGAAGTGCCAAGTGGGGACCTTACAGGTCTTTGTCCCCATGGTCAGCACAGCACAGAGGCCACCCCAGCTGGACACACAACACAGCACAGGGAATGTTTGGACTCTTATGTGGCCAGCCCCGGGGTCCCTCTTGGATGTCAGGGGACATGTGTGCAGGCTGACCCTCCTACCTGATCCAGGGCTGGCTTCTCTCCCAGGTCTCACCAGCCTCCCTTGCTCCTGACACCCCTCATCCCATGTCCTCCACCTAGGATCTGAGAGGTCTCTCCTGCCCGGGCTCTGTTCTCTCCGTGACCTTCTCTCCAGCCCCGTCCTGCGGGCAGGTGCACATACCCTCCAAAGCTGGTCCCTCGGCACTCCCTGCACCCTGGCACTGCCCCTTGCACTCCACACCCCAGAGATTTGATGCTGAGCAGCCTGAACGTCCCTCCATGCCTCCTCTGCGGAGCTCCTGGGCTCCCTCGTGAAGCTCATTTCCTGTCATGTTCTTGTCCCATATCAACCTCTGCAGGCCGAGTTGGGAGACCCTCTCTGGCCCATGCCTGTAGCTCAGAATCTGATCATGGCCTTTCCTGTATCTTAGGGCAGCCGCCTGCTGCCAGGTTTGTCTCTCTGAATGAACTGTGAGTTCCATGCATGCGGGAGCTCCTTTCAATTTGTTTTTGGTGCTGGGGATTGAACACAGGATGCTCCACGGAGCTGCACCCCTGCCCAGGCTTTCTGCTTTCTCTCTGCTGCCCACAGCCTCTCCTTTCCTGTGCACGGCACGCTGCAGACTGTCAACAGAGCTTTTCGTTTTTTTCCCTTCTTCTCAATGCCAGGGGTCAAACCCACGCCCTGTGTGCGCTAGGCAAGCACTCTGCTGCTGAGCTTCACTCTCAGTTCAACGCACGAGTGTTTTTTGGAGGAAAAATGGAAACACATTTGCAGAAGAGGAACGTGAGATGTGTGACACCTACCATGCCAGGCAAGGTGGGGACTGGGACCACTGCAGAGATGGCTTCATCCAGAAGCTTCACAGGCCTGCAGAACACAAAACACATCCCTCTCTTGAGAGTTTCAAAATTGTACCCTTCTCTCCTGGGGCCCATCCTTGGGAAACTGGGCACGCACGCGAGAAGTGTAGCAAAAACTGATAACCACGTCAGCAACTCCCTGCTGGTAGGTGTGGCGTATGACACGGTGAAAATGAAAGACTGGAGCTACAGGCAGCAGCACCTATGACCTTCCTAACGGCGTCGCAAAGCAAGTTACAATAAATAGCACTGACGAATTGGAGGGTCAGTGCTAGGAAGAGCACGCTTGCCTTTACAAGTGGCCTAAATACGCAGGGCTAAACAATATGCTGTTTAGAGACGCAGGCACACATATGCGATTAACTCTTAAAGGAAATCAAAGGGATGACGAACTTAGGAAAATGATGGGATAGATTTAAACATCAGTCGGATTGGTCAGTGACTTCCGTCTACAGGCAGAGTCCGTTTTGCCGTTACTTGTGGGGACGGTGGTGGGATGTGTGTGTGTGTGTGTCCCCATGGGACATTAGTAGTTGTCACAGGAGCAGAGGCTGGGAAGGCGTTCCAGGTCAGGGGCTGCCCCTCCCTGCTGCAGGGACCCCTAGGCTAGTGTGAGAAGCAGGGCCGGGAGGCCAGAGGAGCAGGGCCCGGGCGCCCTCTGCTGGCGAGGGGGCGAGGCCGCCCTGACTCGGGCCTGCAGGCACTGGGCAGCTGAGCTGCGGACTTGCAGGATCAGGGCCTGTACGGATGCTTCTCAAGCCACCGAGTTTTGGGGTGGTTGTGTTCTGTAGCAATAGGTGATTAACACGCTGTGGCGAGGAACTAGGGGGACCTGGGGGACCTCAGTGGAACTGGAGAGGATGGGTTTCTAGGGGCCGACGGGAGTTCGCTGATTCTTCTTTACACGCACACTGAATTGCGTGCATAGTCTTTTTAAACATTAAAAAAGGGAGAGATGTTGGGGGAACTGATGAAAGGTTATGCTGGCAGACATGAGTCTCTCCTTGGTCCTGTGGCAAATGGAAGATGTCACATGTCCCATCATACAATGTCAGAACAAGGTGTCATCCGCACAGGATGCAGTGATGGGAACAGCTAGACAGGACAGTGGTGACCACGGGGACAGCCTGTCTTTCCCGTGGAATAGCACCCTCAGGCTAGCGGGCTGTGGGCCCCATTTGCTCTCCAGTCACCCACCTGGTCACGAGCACCTGGCTGGCGGGTCCCTGCGTGCCGCTGGCTGTCACCAGGTGGAGGGAAGTATTGGTGCACAGCACAACACATTTCACTTGTGATTTTACTGGGATCTCTGGATACAGGTTCTGTCCCTTGTGGACCACGAAGTACTTCAGGAAGTGAATACTTTGGCAGAAGCACCCCTCTGGAAGGGCGATGACCCCTAAAGGGAACCCTGCGGAAAGATGTCACATGGGCTGGTGGGGCAGGGACGGCAGCCATGGGCACTGGCTCTGTGGCCAGGGAGTGGTGTGGGGCTGAGAGGGGGGCAGAGCCAAACATGGGGGCTTCTGGCAGCAAAACCAGGACCCCGGTGCCCAGCAAGCCCTGGGGAGGAGCTGGGGAGAGGTGAATCAAGCCTGGGGAGAGCGCAGGGCCAGCAGCTAGTGCAGGCAGGTGAGCCGGCTTTGTAGGCCAAACTGATGCTGGCCAAGCTTTCAGAAGAGAGGGTGCACATGTGTGTGGGTGAACAGGATTCACCGGCTCCCAGAAGATGAAAGGATGCTGTGTGAAGGGCTTGGGAGAAGGCAAAGCACTGACGGCATCATCAGGCCCTTAGTAGCTTAGGTAGGCAGGACCCCCCCGGGCTGATCCATTTCAGGGAAACAGATACCACTGACTCCCGCAGCTGTGAAGTGACCCTGGGCCAGACCCCAGTGGACACTGCTCCCCACTCCAGCTGTTGTTAGCCACTCAGGGCCAGGGAACTCCTGCCCACAGACTGATCAAGTGGAGGGAGGACATGGAGGAACTTGCTTATGTTGAGAGCCCGGGACTGGAGAGAAGGGCAGAGGCTCCAGGCTCTCCTGTGCGAGCAGACACTCGGGCAGGGGGGCACTGTCAGAAGGGCAATGGGGGCACTCCAGCGGCTGGCACAACACCGTGCACATGGCACACACTCACTAGTACTTGGCTGAGGTAAGCACCAGCATGTATCATTACATTCAGTAAGTGTTTGTCACGGTTTGTAGCTGGATGACCTCCAAAGCCTCGTGTGCTTATAGGTGGGGCTGGGAGGAGATTGGATCATGAAGAATTCCCAGGCCTTGGAATTCCTGCTCCAGCGCCACAACCAGAGACCCAGCAGGGGCTGCAGAGAGGGGGCTCACCTTCAGCCACGTCCCACAGTGTAAGCACCCCGTCCTCACAGGCCAGCACCAGGTAGGAAGAGGAACAGCTGAGCCTCGAAGCAGCGATGGGTGCAGCACAAGGCCACACGCTCTCAGGTTCTGCGGGGAGGACGCTGCTTACTGGCCGCCCCAGGCCCTTCCTGCCCACCGACCTGCAATCCACAATCCCCTCCTCACTGGGCCTGGGCACCAGAAGCCCTGACTGCATGTGCTTGGTCCTCTCCTCGGTGCTGCCTCCTTCCGCAGGGTGGGATAAACCATTTTCCAGTTCAGGACACAGTGCCAAGTGCTCTGTAGGTCTCATTTAGTTTGGTTCCCAAAAGGGTTCTATGAAGTTAGTGTAACCCTTGACCCATTTTACAGATAGAAAGACTGAGGTGGGACAGGAAGTCACTTGCCAAAGGCCACACGGCCAGTCAGTGGAACAGCAGAGACTAGGAGCCAGGCTGCCTGCAGAAGGAAGAAGAAAGGAAATTCCTCCTCCGAGGATTTGTACCACAACTTCTGGGGTGTAACACTAGAGTGTAAGAAGTGCACAGCGCCAGGCCTTGACACAGTGAGCATGCGTCTGTTTGTCAGATGAACAAGGGGAAAGCAAATCACCCTCATTTTCTTGGTGCCCATCCATGCCAAAGGGCCTTCACACGGGGAGCTCTGCCCTCTTCCCTTCATGGCAGACAGTGTGGCCTAACTGCTGAGCTCTGTGTTCCGGGCGAGAAGCCAGGCTGGGTAAGGTGCCCGGCCATGCCACACACTTCACAGCCACACACTGCACACATACTCCTGTCACCTTGGCTGCTGTGTGGGCCCTGAGGACCTGACTCCGGGCTCTGTCCCTCTTGGCCTGTCACGTTAGTTCTGGACAGACCCCCGAGGACACGCCCCAGCTGTGAAGCCCCCACTTCTGCCTGCCCAGCTCCGGCTCCTGGAAGTGTCACTGCTCTATCTCAGTCACATACTCCCAGTGCAGCACAAGAGGACCTATTCTCAGCCCCGAGCTCAGACACCTCCCGTCTCAGGGAAAAGTACCGGTTTTGTCCTTCAGAGTTCGGTTCAGCGAATAGAGGAAGAAGTTGTGGCTTCCGGTCCAGTGTATGCCCAGGATGTGGGCCCCGCCTGGGAAAGAGGAGCAGAGCGGTGGTTGTGACATGTCTGGGTGGCCTTCAGCCCACATGGAAGAAGTGGGCCCAAGAGGAAGTGTCTGGAAGCTGAAAGCTGCCTATTAAGCCAGTGAGTTTCTGTCGGGGGGCACAGGTACCCCCGGGTCTGTTCCTAGGGCTACTCCTGGAAGATGGGTGCCAGGTTTTATTATGAGGGACTCTGGGCTATGCCCAGATCCAAATAGCAACTGTTAAGCCACTGCTGGTGACCCGCTGTCCACGCCCACCCCCTCCCAGCAGCAGGGCTCATGGAGCCTCTCTCAGCAGGGAAGCTTTGGAGCTCTCCCTGAGGGACTCCTTGCCTGGCACAACTCCTGGGCATGCGCATTTACCTGAGGGGCTCCTGGCTTCCACTGGCATCGTGGTGATGCAGCAAGAGAGGAGGAAGTAGAACGTGGCAGAGCTGGGAAGGAAGGAGATGCAGTCAGGCTCCTTGGCCAGGAGGGGTCTCAGCTGGGGTCTGGTGGAGTCTGGGTTTTGGACCAGAAACAGACATCTAGGGAGGATCTTCATAAGGGCCCAGGGATGCAAGGTAATAGCTTTTCAGGTGCTGGTCCTAGTGGGACATGAAGGTGCTGGGATCTGGTGAGGGTGGCGTGGTGGAGTCTCCCCCAGACCAGTGAGGAGCAGGGCAGAGGCTCTGCTGCAGCTGGGTTGCCATGGGAGAGGCCTCTCTATCCTGGGGAAGAGCCCTAACGAATGAGTGGACTTAAGCAATGTGCCTAAATGCTCCTTGTCCTAGGGGCCATACACCCAGTGGTGTGCTGAGAAGCTGGGTGTCATGGTTGAAATAGGAAATATTCCCTAAATACTCATGTGGGAATGTTCAGGGGTGGGGTTCTGGCTGTATTAACAGATTCATCTGCTGACGAGATCATAGCAGAATAGGCTACCAGGAGGTGGGGCAAGCTGGAGAAAGCAGGTCACTAGGAGGGTGTCCTTGAAGGGTATATCTTGTCTGAAGCGCCTTCCCCTCTCTCTGGCTCCTTCCCTGTTTCTTGGCTGTCATGAGCTTAGAAGCTTTCCTTGCCATGCTCTTCTACCATGTTCTCCTTTCTTATTTCAGGCCATAGCAATGGCATCAGTGTACCATGGACTGAACCCTCTGAAACCATGAGCCAAACTGAATCTTTTTTTTTCTGTGTGCTTTGTTTGTTTTTGAGACAAGGTCTCACTGTGTAGCCCAGGATGACCTCCAGCTCATGGCAATCTGTCTCCCTCAGCCTACTGAGTTCTGGGATTAAGGTGTGCACCACCACACCTGGCATATTTCTTTCTTTAAACTGCTATTCTCACCGGGTGTGGTGGCTCACGCCTGTAACCCTAGCACCCCGGAGGCTGAGGCAGGAGGATCATTGTGAGTTCCAGACCAGCCTGGGCTACAAAGTGAGCTCAAAGCCAGTCTGAACTGCATAGCGAGACCCTGTCTCAAAAAAAAAAAAAAAAAAAAAAGACCCTAAATTGCTATTCTTGGTTGGGGGTTTAGCTCAGTGGCACAAGCACCTGCTTGGCAAGTGCAAGGTTGAGAGTTTGATCCCTGGTACAAAAAAAACCAAAACCAAACCAAAACAAAACAAAAAAACCATTGCTATTCTTTACATTTTAGCAGAGTGACAAAAGCTGGTGCAATGCATTGGGTGTCAAAGTAAAAGGACTTGCTTTGTAGGGTTTACAGATTTTCATGGTACAAATACTGCCCAAGAGACTATTAACAGCAATGTAATGGCTGGCTTTTAAAAATTCCTAAATATATCTTGCTGGGCTGTAGGGGCAGGCTGCAGTGTATCACTGAGCCTGGGTAGGGGTCCAGCTCAGCTCAGACTCTGTCTCAACGTGAGGAAATTCAAGGTCCAACTGACAGCAAGAGGAGAGGTTTCACTTCCTGTGTGAAAGTGAGAGTCCTCCTGAGACCCACAGCAGCTGTAGGGAGAGCTTGTTTGGAAAACCATCTCTGCCACACAGATACATCCAAGATTAGGTGTGGTTTTTACTATCACAGCACAGGTTACTGAGGCCTAACTGCTGACTGATGTATTTATTATAATACATTAGAAGTTATGTCTGTAACCCCAGCTGAGAGGCCAGGGCAGGAGGATTGCAAGTTCAAGACCAGCCTGGGCAACTTAGCTTGACTCTGTCTCAGAATAAAATAAAAAGGGGCAGGAATGTGGGTCCACGACACAGCACTTGCCTAGCGTGCATGGGGCCCTGGGTTTGATCCTGATACTGAAAAAAATGTAGTAATGTATTATAATAATTATACATCTACACTGTATTACATTTAGAAAGGCAGGAAAGAAATGGAGGGAAATGGTAAGAGCGGTGACTTTTATTTCCACTTTCGGGATCTTCTGCTTTTTAGAAAATCAGGGGAAAATTTTTTTAAAAATTCCATACACAAGCTGTAAAATAAATTCTATTTCTCATTTCCATAGTTAATGGTGAGTATCAGACCCAGGACTTCATGCATGCTAGGCAAGGGCTCTGTCACTGAGCTGCACCCCTGCTAATCCTTCTTTGTGACCCATGTTTTCAGCTTTTGTACTTAAACAGTCCTTACACCACATATCAGAAAACCCTGCTGAAGTCCCAGGGGCTCCCGGGGCAGGGCTGGGCGGGGCCTCCAGCTCACCTGAGTGGCTCCTCCCTCAGCTCCCTGTCCAGGTGCTTCTTGTAGGAGGCGTGGAAGAGCTGTGCGCGCTGCTCCCACTGGCTGGCCCTGATGAAGTGGTTCTGCCCCGAGCCCAGCCCAGGGCAGTCTTCCACCTTTGCAAAGACTTCCAGGGGGCTTTTAAATGTGGTGCCTTGATTGAGAACATTGCAGAATTAGTCAAAGCGCCTGACCTCCCCTCTTGATTTCCCCCTCTTTACTTCATGCTTCTCACATTTCCAAGAAGCCTCGTCTTTTGTTCTTATTCTGCGATCAGTCTGGGATCCGGGCCTCTGGCTCACAGAGCCTGGGAGAGAGCAACTGCCCTCCCTCCTCCCACACCTCCAGCCCAACCAATATCATCCCTACCTCACGCCACACACCAAGACTAAGTTCCAGATGATTAGTAGAGGCAAATATGAAAGGTAAAACAATAAAACTCTTAAAAATAATATAAGCAATATCTCTATGACCTCTAGATAGGGAAAGACTTTTTTGCAAAACACAAAAATAATTTCCAATAAAAGAAAAATCAGATATTTTGACCACATTAAAATTAAGAGCTTCTAATCACCAGACTCATCACCAAGCCATATAGTGAGAAAAGATGTTTGCAAAATATATAAAACTTACTCATGACCCATATTCAGAATATATAAAAAATTCCTCTGAATTATTAAGAACTTTTTATTCCCTAAGTAATCCAGTACAAAACAGACAAAAGTGTTACACACACTGCTCATAAAGAGAGATACTCCAAATGGCCAATAAACACATAGAAAGGTACTCAATTTCATTAGTCATCAGAGGAACTATAAATTAAATTCATAATGAGATACCACTACACACCTCCCAAAAAATTTAAAGAGACTGATCATACCCAGTGTTGGTGAGGATACGGGGAACCAGCACCGTTGGCTGCAGTGATTCCCTTTTCTCCCCTTCTCTGTAGTGCCGCCTTGGTTACATTGCAAGGATCCATTTATGCTGGGGTCTGTTTATTTATGTTCTGACCTTTCCATCCTGCTTCATGCATCTATCTTTCTATTATTTCCACCTATCTATATTTCTATATTTAATTTATATATTTTTTTCATTCATCTTTTCTTAGTTTCCATAACTTTAGAATAAATCTTTTTTTGGGGGGGGGGTCTTTTTGAGACAGAGTCTCACTATGCAGTTCAGGCTGGCTCTGAGCTCACTTTGTAGCCCAGGCTGATCTCAAAATCACTATGATCCTCCTGCCTCAGTTTCCCAAATCCTGGGATTACAGGTGTGTGCCACCACATCCAGCTCTTAGAATAAATCTTGATGGACCAATCACTGCTATGTTCTTTTACGAAAGTGAACTGGCTATTCTTGATCCCCTGTATTGCCCATCTTTTTTCATTTGTTTGCCTGACTGCTCTACCACTAGTCTGCATTTTTGTTCTGAGATAGGGTCTCACTCAGTTGCACAGGCTGGGCTCAACCTTGCAGTCTTCCTGCCTCAGCCACTCAAGCAACTGGGATTACAGGCATGTGCTACCATGCCTGGCTTCCCTCTGTGTATTTGAAAGGCTGCAGAGTATGCTTTTGTATAAGTGCAGCAGATTTCATCTTACAGCCTGTTTCTCCTGTGAGTGATGTCAGAGGCCTCCTCCCTGTGGTGTCTGGAGGCCCTTACGAGTGTTGAGAGGGTGCACTCTGTTTTCAAAACTACCTGCAGTGACTCTTGGCCTCTCTCCTCTTAACCAGTCCCACTTACCCTTGAAAACCTTGCCCAGATGCCCTCTCCTCTCATAAAACCTCTGCCTGCTCCCAGGCAGTTGGCCACTCCCTCCACTCTGTCTGCTGGTCCTAGCTGTTCCTGGTTACCATACCTAACGCATCCCTTGTGGTGGCTTCCTCCCCCTCTCCCCTGACCCCATGAGTCTTGAGGAGATGGATTTCACTTGTGGGTACTAGGCAAACACTGATGAGTGAATGACTCAGGAATGTAGGAACAGATTCCATCAATCAGAAGTGATGTCTCCCTTTCCTGACCTGTAATATTTGCTTTTTTATTTGTTTTTAGAACTCAGAGCTTATGAGTCCTAAAAATGTCCTCTTCAAAACTATGCATTTAATTAGATATTGCTACTAATACACAGAAAAACAGGAAATTGTGGAGAAAGGTTAAGATGGGGGAAAAATGGAGAAATTGATGGCAAAGGGAAAGAAAACATTAGCTGAATCATACTTACCAGCAATCGGTTTAGGTGGTTTGATCTTCATTATGTGAACTGGAGGGCTCAATTTAATGTCACTTTTAAAAGAAAAATTCACATCCTGAAATAAGAAAAAGGTACAGCCAATGAACCAACAGAATCATTTAAAACACTCCTTCTGAAAGAAGATAAAAAAAGAAAAGGGAAAAGAAAGAAAGAAAGAAAGAAAGAAAGAAAGAAAGAAAGAAAGAAAGAAAGAAAGGCAGATAGGACAAATAGCAAGTAACTAGAGGAGCCAGGCATGGTGGTGCACACCTAAAATCCCAGCACTCAGGAGGCTGAGGCAGAAAGATCACTGCGAGTTCGAGAACAGCCTGGGCTATAAAGAGATTTCAAGGCCAGCCCAAACTGCATAGAGAGATCTTGTCTCAAAAAAAAAAAGTAAATAGTAAGAAAGTTGATTAAAATTCAAACATATCAATAGTCACACTAACTGTATATGGCTTGACCCTGCAACTAAAAGGCTGAGATTATCAGACTGTATATAGAGGCAAAGCTCAACTATAGGCTGTAAGAAACTAAGTTTTAAAAAAAAGACAAAATACATGAATTGTAAAAGTACAAAAAAATGCATATCACTAAAACTAATCAAAAGAAAATAATTTCAATCTGAACAAAGAACATTACCAGGGATAAAACTGAGTAAGGATAAACTGGTCATCAGAAAACGTAACATTCCCAGTCACTATGTATTAAATAACACCTTCAAAATACACGAAGCAAAACTCATACAAATGAAAAAGGAAATAGAGAAATCTACCATCTTAGAGTCCTCTTTCAGTAATAGGATAAGTAGAAAGTCAGTGAGAATATAAAAAGTACACAGACAACTTGAATAACTTGGTCAGTAACAACAGAATCCGTACTCTTTTCAAGTGTGCTTCCTCAGATAAACTAAATCCGGGCATAAAACAAGTTTAAACAAACTTAAAGATTCAAATAACATGATTCAACTAATATGTTCTCTGAGAGAGAGGCCAATAAAAAAGATATCTGTACAATCTCCAGCGAATGCACACAAATAATCATTTGGTCAAAGGAGAAATAAAAAAGCAAATTAAGAAATTGAATAAAAATGAGAAGATATTCAGATTTAAAGGACACAGCAAAAGCTGTGCAGTCACCCTTCAATATCTGTGGGATGTCAGTTCCAGGACCCCCTTGGAGATCAAAATCTGTGGCTGCTCAAGTCTCTTATATAAAAAGGCACTGTATTTACATACGACCTGCACAGATCCTCCCCTGTACTCTAGATTATCTCTTATCATACCTAATACAATGTGAATGGCAGGAAAAATTCTCTACATATGCAGCAGAGATGCAATGAGAGCTGACCCAACCATTATGCAAAACAGTGTGTAAATTCCTCCTCCTCCTCCTCCTTCTTCCTTCTTCGTTTCCTTCACTGTCATTGTCTTCATCATCATCATCATCATCTTCTTTTATTAAAGTATGTAGATTCTCAAAAAATTAGGAATAGAACTGCCTTGTGACCCAGCAATAAATCTTCTGGGCATATTCCCAAAGGAAATTAAATCATCTCCTCCCACAGACACCTACATACCCATGTTCAGTGTGGTATTTTTTACAATAGCCAGGGTATGGAAACAACCCACAAATTTGTGAACAGACAAGTGGGTGAAGAAACTGGGGTGCATATATCTAGTATCCTATGGCTCTTAAAAAGAATGAGATCTAGTCATTTGTCACAGCATGGCTGAGCTTAAAGGACATTATGCTAATTGAAATAGGTCAGACATAAAAATACTGTCATCAGTTTTCTACTGCTATAACAAATTACCTGACACAAGCTACTTATGAAGAAAAGAGAATTATTCAGCTCACAGTTCTGGAGACTGAAAATGCAAACAACACAGCACAGGCTCTGTACCAAGGCCTGTCCCTTGGTTACATCACTTCATGGTGTGTGTGTGTGTGGAAGCAAGGGTGACATCAGACCAGATGAGGAGGAGGATGCCCTCCTCAGGGCAGCCCTAGAGCCACTCCCCAGAGCAGAGCGCGCCCTCAATGCCCTACAGAGCTCTCTGTGGGCTCTGCCTCTGAAAAGCCCCACAGCTTTTCCCAACCCTGCTCCCCTGGGTATCAAGTCTACAATCACAATAGACTCCTAAGTGCCCAATGGGACCTGACTCTCCCCCGACTCTCCCAGCCCTAATCTGCTTGCCAGCAGAAGCGCTAATCTCTGCAGGGAACTGGGCTCAGCAGTCAGGCTGTCACTGAGAAGCACAGGAAAGAAGATAAGATAGGACAAGAAATTTTGAGGACACCTGGAGACACCCAAAAATTTACATCAGACATTTCAAAGACTTTGCCCAGTGGGACACAAAACTGCCAGAAAACTTTAACCACGGATGCTTATTAAACCTTCCCACCTGCCTTATTTCCATCCACATAAAAGGGGCATGCTTGTCTTTGTTCAGTGCAGAAAGCTTTGTTACTCTCTCCCTACCTGCATCCAGGTAATTAAACACATGCCTAGTTGCTTTCACAAAAGCCTGTCTTGGTCTCTTGCCTCATGTTTCATTACACACCCTCAAGGATACTCAAAACGCATCAGAAAAGGAACTTCCTTGCATGTGGGATTTTAAAAAAATTCAGAAATAGAGAAAAAACAGTGATTACCATAGTTCTGGGGCATGAAATAGGAAGGGAGAGAAGTGATAGCAGCAGATTTATAGGAGGAACAAGTCTAGAGACCTAATGCATGTGAGGATTTAGGTAACGAAACCACTGCATATGGAGGTCATATTGCTGCTGGAAAATTCCCAAGTCAAATGGAAAGGAAGGAAGACTGCATTGAGGAGATAAGAAGGCCGTGTTTAGACAGCAATTAGCAGTGACAGCCCTAGGAAATGTTTCACAGGAGTTCCCAATATGGAAGATTAAAGGATTTTACTTTTGCTGCTCAGTAAACTCAACTCAGAAAGGTGAAAGAAGAATGGCTGCAAATGAAAAAAGAGGAAACTGAATGAGAGGAACTACCTCTGATAGGCTGAGGAGAGTTCGGAAAACCAGGTCAACCTTCTTTCCCCTCCTAGAGCTGGTTTTGTCACCTGCACTTTCTGATTACAGTGTTGTGGATAAGAGAAAGATGCAACTATACACAGCCATAACCAGATGCCACAAATGAAGTCCATGTTGGGGACACTTTTGAAGGATAAGAAAATGACTGGGCGGGGAAGAAGACAAGACGGCCGATCAGTGAGCAACAAAATACATATGAGAAATAACTCATATGCCAGAATAAAACATCCTGGAGAGATCCAGACAGAGGAAGACGGATCCTCTTGACACAGGAAGAAATTAAAACGTAAAAAAGCTTGTCAAATACTTCGGGACTACAACTGAAACAGCTAAAAATCACGGGACACAGCATTTTGGTTCGTGGCAACTCGCCAAGTTTGCAAAGGTTTAAATCCGTGCCAGCAGGCAGAGCCACCCAAACTCGTTCCTGCCACCACTCACAGGAAGCACAGCAGTGCTGAAGTTGGGGGTTGGTGAGCCCAACGGAGAGGGGGGCCGGTGAAGGGCCTTCATTGATTCATGGTCAGTGCTGGGAATGAGACACCACCCCACCAGGAAGGGTGTGACCAAATGGGTGACATGTTGGAATCGGGCAGAAGGAGCCTGAACTGGGAGTGACAGTGACTTCAGTTGGTTGCTCCCTCCCCAGAGCAGATTTGTGGGATTTGCTTGGACTGGGCCGTGCCCATGGCCTGGACCCAAATGAGCCATCCCAAATCGATTCCCTGTGCCTAGCAAGCACTGACTGGGTGAAGGCCCCTGAAGTTTGGCTGGCCTGGTGGGGAGGGGCGGGCATACGCAGCTGCTGCTTACACCCCAGTGACAACAGCAGGCAGGAGAGGGCGGAGGTCCCTCACCAGTGTGCTTCGGAGGAAACATGGCCAACAGGGAAGGGGGCTGGGACCTGCACTGTAACCTGTATGGAGGAAGCCAGGACCATGACAGGAGAGACAGGCAGGAGGAGGCCCCTAGCCCAGAGCCCTTAGAGCACTGATCCAGGAGAAGGAAAAACAAGGAGACTGAGGGTGGCAAACACACATCAGACATGGCTTCAATGGACATTAAGAGAGATCTTTGGGAACTTGTAGATGAGCTCAAAACTGAAATATTAAATCAGATAAAGCAGGATATAAGTAGGGTAATAAAAGAAATGCTCTCAGGAAGCATCTCTCAGGAAGATACAGATGGAAGAAGGGAGGAACACAAAAAAAGGAGAGAAACATTCGATAAAGAATATAAAGAAAATATAGAATACATGAAGAAGATTCAAAGAGACTACCAGGAAATTAAAAACTCCATTGAAAGCTGGCAAAATGTCTTAAAAGAAACTAAGGATAGACTATCAAAACTTGAAGACAAGTTTGCAATGTGTGATCATGAAAGGAAAGATCTCTTAAAAATAACAAGGGAACAGGCAGTAACAATATAAAGGCCAGAAGATGACAAGAGAATCTACAATTTAAGAATAAGAAATGTGAACAAAGAAGCAGGAATACATACAGGCAAATTACAAAGGCTATTCACGGAAATAATTAAGGAAAACTTCTCAAGCATGGGAAAAGAAAATGACATTCGGTTGTGTGAGGCATACAGAACTCCAGTCACCTACAACCCAAACAGATCTACACCCAGACATATAATAATCAAGATACCAGAAATTCAATATAAAAACAGAATATTAAAAGCCGTCAGAGAAAAGAAACAGATTACATATAAAGGTAAGCCCATCAGGATCACGGCTGACTTCTCAACACAGACCATCAGATCAAGAAGAGCTTGGAGTGAAGTCTTCCAAGTCCTGAAGGAAGGTGGCCTCCAGCCCAGATTGATGTACCCTGCAAAACTGTCACTTTCTAGAAATTAATGGAGAAACAAGATGCTTCCATGACAAAGAGGAACTGGGCGAGTTTGTGACCACCAATCCAACACTACAGAGAATCCTGAAGGACATTCTAGAGAGAGAGAAAAAAATACCAGGATTTTAGGAACAGTGGCAGAAAGGCCTCAATGAGTGGGGCAGGCAGTAGAATGAAGGAGAAAACAAAGGCAGAAAAATAGCATAGCAGAAATGAGGCAGAGAAGGATAACTAGAAATTCTAACATAGATGGCCTTGATATGCTATATTGTTAATAGTGCACCAGGATTTAAAACACACATTACTCACACTACTCTGCTTAGATGTATTATATTCTGTTCCAGTCATTCTACCTGTACTAGATTTGAGTGCACAGACAGTAATCTCGAAAATAACAGGATATAGTACGGTAATCATCCTTAATTTTCTATTAACTTAATCTAAAGCTCTGTAAAACCTACACTGTTTTACCATGACTGATCGTAATCGAATCTGGTTTGTTGGATCACTGTTTTGTATTGATAGATTTTATTCAAAGCTGTTATGATTGATAGTGTCAAGTCTGAGAGTATAGGCAACTACACTTAAGCTGACAAGATCCACTAGAATATCCATTATGGTTTGATTACCTGCCTTTGAAGTTTTATACTGTCTACAACATTTTATTTTTACTAATATTGTTATTTACTGCTATACTCAATCATACTGCTATATTCAATTATGCCTGATGTTATAGACATTCTATTGAAGATAATAAGAAACAACACAGTAATCATTGTAGATCACCTTGTACTGTGGCTTTATACGACTTTTTGGTTTCATGTTTTTATAGGAATTTGTTTTGTTTTATCTTGCTAAGTTTTGTTTTTCCCTCTAATACAGAAAGGATAGAAATACATGTAGAGACTCATGCATGTGTAGCTGTTTACACTCTCACTGTTTGACTATCTACTTTGTATGCTTTAATTTTTGTAACTTGAACAACTATTTCTAAGAGGACAATATGTAATTTATTAACTAGAGATTTCTTTTTTTTTTTTTTTTGGAATTCTGTATTATCTCTACACTTTACATGCTTTTGTTTCTCTTGAATGAAAGAAAGAAAGAAAGAAAGAAAGAAAGAAAGAAAAGGAAAGAAAGAAAGAAAGAAAAGAAGGCAGTGTTTAATGTTTAACTGTTGCGGGTTCATTCCCAAAGGAAACAGCCCTGAGTTTACAAAGAGTTCAGTTTATATAGCACTTAGGAGCAGGGAGTACAAAGCAAGTTACAAAATGTTACATAATTAGTTACATGCATTGAGTCTTATATTGACAGGCAGGCTAATCTTGAACAGATTTGCTGATAGAAACACTCCAGGAACAAGGGGAGGGGGTCCTTACAGGGTGAGCATAAAGGTGTCATTGACTAGTCTAGGGTGCCTTAAGGCACAGACAATTACTCTAAGTGCTTACTGCAGGTGTGTAGCTGGGTTTTAGACATTGTCAGGGTCAACTGAATTCAGCAGAAGCAGCAGAAACTTGATCAGAGACCTCTAATTGCTCTCTAATTTGTATCACAAAATACCTACAAGTTTACCATTTTATAAATGTGTACTTACATTACAATTGTGCCCCAACAATGCTAAAGAAGATTCTTCTGCTCTTACTACAGAACCAAACAAGAGTAACTGTGAGATGGTGAACATGCTCATTTGCTTCACTCTACTTGTTGAGGACCAGGCTATGTGACAGGTTGGTGGGAGCCAAATTACAGCACCTACAGTCATGAGGCATTGTTGACTTGTTGAGGAAGAGAGAATTTTTGCAGAAGGCTGCATGGCTTCAATCCGCTAAGCCCAGCGCTCCTGAGGCATGTTAACATCTGCGGGGGACCATACAGGGAAAGCAGCTCCCACGTGTGGGGAAGGAACTTAACCTGTGTCTTTTGTGAGGCTAAACCAGCCCCGCGCTCAACTACCTCATTTTTATTACAGTTGCTGTTCCAGGAAAGGACACTACCCCTCCTGCTGGACCTCTCACTGGCTAACAAAAGTGAGGCAGCTGAAGAGGCCTTTGCCCAGATGGAGGGGGTGATCTTCTGGTCCCCCTGAACCTGCAAATTTCTCTTTGTGTTTCTTTGTCCCTCGCCATACCCACCTGAGTAGGCAACTGAGGGTCGGATTGTTATAGCCAACTAAGTTTGATGAAATATTACAGGCAGTCAGATAGGGCTGGACCCTCAAAGGAGCTAATGCAAGAAAGATGAGATAACTTGCAACTGTAGGGGAGACAGGCCCCTCTGCTGTGGGCCCAACCTCAAGACAAAAGATAAAACAAATGCACCCCTGTACTTCCTGAGGATAAATACCAGGGACTAATATTCTGAATAGGTATCCTTCACCTTGAGGAAGCCAGGAAGAGCCACTAACCCAGCCCCTGCAGGCCAAGGCCCTGCTCTGTATTCATGCCCGCCTGCTGTGTGACTTGCTTCCCCATTTGATCCCGATTTAATCAATTTTACCTGAGCAATTATACTCATAATCTTATTGGTTGATCATAGTTTTGTCCCACCTCATACCCACCTTGTGAATTCCCATTTTCCCCCACCTTGGACCCACCTCCCATTGAGGATTTGCTCTATAAAAATCCCTAGAAAAGGCAGAGTCTTTGGCTACCCACTCTGGACCCTTTCTGTCTCTCAGACAGAAACTTTCTTCCCCCTAATAAATATATTTTGCTCTTAACCCGTGTTGTGCCTAAAATTCATTCTTCTATTTTAGAGAATTTATGAACTTGTATTGGGCATTTAGCAGGCTGGGAATTTCTTTCCCCTATATCACGATCAGCCTTTGGTGTCTATTAACCTTTTTTTTTTCTATCTATAACATCATATATCCAACATTTATTTTTTAAAAAGCTTAGAGAAAAGAATTTAATAAAAGTCAATATCCACTCTCGATTTAAACAAAGCAAAAAAAGACCCTTAGCAAACCAAGTGCAGAGTGACACATATTTAACTTGATAAAGGAGCTTTACCAAAAATTCATTGTGAGCTTCACACACAATTGAAACACTTCCAACACTGTCTTTGTTATGAACAAGTCATAGGTGTCCCATACACTGCTACTAATCAACATTTTATTAGAGATTCTAGAAAATGAAAGAAGGCAAGAATGGATAAAAGGGATAAATATTTGAAAGGGACAAGCTATCAGTGTTTATAGTCACAATTATTTCTCTAGAAAGTCCAAGATTCTCAACTGGAAAGCCATTAGAACTAGTAACAAAGTTTGGTAAAGAAGCCACTGCTAGCACATCTCCCTGATAGCTACAATGCCAGCTGGAGAGGAGGCTGAGGCAGGAGGATCATAAGTTCAAGCCCAGCCTGAGCAACTTAGTGATCTAGCAAGGCCCTGTCTGAAAATGAAAAATTAATAATAATAATAAAAGCCTGGGGGTGCAGCTCAGTGTGAAGGCGCTAGGTCCAATCCCCAGTACCAGGAGGAAAACAGGGTCGGTAGCGCCAGGACCAGGGTGAGTGAAGAAGGCATAACTGAGGGAGGAACTCATCCTTGGGTGCCAGTTCTGCTGTGCATGACCCCAGGACTGTAGTGGCCCTAGTACTCTAATCTAGGCCCTGGGGGCCAGATATAAGACCAACATATAAAACTCAACAACTTTCCTGGGGGTCAGTGTGGTGGACGTTTGTCATCTTTTTGGCCCTAACCACCCAAAAGAGCCCTAAACACCTCTTCTATTTTGAGGAGACTCTTGCATTGCAGATGTCTTGAAAAAGTGGTCTCTAAGGAACTGAGGGGCTGGATGCGTCTTCCTGTCCCTTGCAGATAGGGGCTGGTACGTGATGTAGCCTCAGCCAGTTGCATACCTGTGCCCATGGCTTTGACTCTTGAGTGAGGGACCCACAGATCTACTGTGACACAGAGCCAGAGGCCCTTCCTGATGGCGATGGCCCTGTATGGCGATGGCCCTGTCTGGAGCTTGGCGCAGGACCATCATGGAAAGTCAGCGTCAGCTGTGTGCCTGCCTGTGTCTTGTGAGGGGGGTGACACTCAGCAGTGTGGTCTTTGTGCTGGAAATGGCATTTTCACCACCTCCCTCTCCTGTCTCCTGCCAGTTTCTGAAAAGTTCACATCCTTCTAGCTTCTTTGCTGTAGCTAAGGGCCTAATGAACACAGATCCTACCTTGGGCGGTGTGTGTGTCAGCTTTCCAGTACTGTACCAAATATCCAGGGTAACCAGCTTACACAGAGAAAAGATTTGCCTTGGCTTAGACTGTCAGGGGTCTGGCTGTGACTGGCTGGCCCTGGGGCTTTGGACCTGTGGCTGCCCATTAAGGCAGGACCATCAGCAAAGATGGTCACCTCACAGTCAGGAGAGGAAAGGGCCAGGACCCAGTGTCTCTTTCACAGGGGTGTCCCCAGTGACCAGCAGACTGCCCCTTCTTAGGGCTTTCCAATAGCACTAAGCTGTGACAAACCCTTCCACAGTGGTATTTAGGGGACATTCAAAGTCCAAATAGTGACTAATAGACCATCAGTGACTAGTTGGAAAACATAGGTGATGGGATGAACACACACCTTTAACTCCACTCCCTCCTGGAAGCTCACTAAAGTGACAGAAAAATCAGGTGTGGTGTCTCATGCCTGTAATCCCAGCATTTGGGAGACTGAGGCGGGAGGATCCTTGTGAGGCCAGCCTGAGCTACATAGGGAGTTCAAGTCCAGCCTGAATTGCACAGCAAAACTGTGTCTCTTGGCTATGAAAAGAAAGAAAGAAAGAAAGAAAGAAAGAAAGAAAGAAAGAAAGAAAGAAAACATGTACCAGAAATCAAACTCAGGACCTTGCACTTGCCAGGCAGGCACTTGGTGGCAGAGCTGTATCACCAGCCCTAGAAAAGATACTTTTTTAAAAAGTGTAAAATCATAAGGTTTGAGATAACAAAAGTGGTGACAAAACAAAAACAAAAACAACTTAAAAAAAGACTTGGATGTGATCATTTATGTATAGCAAAAATGTAGCAATAAAATTAATTAAAAAAAAAAGACTTTGGTGCACTTCATGCATTTCTGCGTTATCCTGGCCATGCTAATCTTCTCTGTTTTGTTTTGACTCTACTATGTACACTGCTGAAGTAGACACAGAAGCAACAGAATTTTAAAGACAGAAAGAAGAGGGCTAAATAATTTAGTGAGCCCCCAAAACAGCACACCTGCAGTCCCAGTTACCTGGGAAGCTGAGGCAGGAGGATCACTGGAGCCCATGGTTTCAAGAAGAACCTGGGCCAGATAGTGAGGCCCCATCTCAAGTGAAAACAAATGTACAGAGAAAGCGAGAGACAGGGCTGACCCTGTTTGCCCTCAGCCACCCAAGTTCCCAGTGTTCTCAGCCATCTGAACCCTAGAACAGTACTGCCATATCCTGTTGCACTCGGCCTGCACTGCTGGGTGACAGTGTGCCTGGCACCACACAGCATTAGCCATCGCAATGACAGCCTTCGCCACCTAGCTTGGCTACTCGGTCTTGCTTCACGCATCCCATACTCTCCCGCCCCATAATCCTACCGGTACAAAACCCAGGTCAGTAAATGTGTTTGTTTGTTTGTTTGATTTTTTGTTTTTTGACAGGGTTTCACTATGTAGCCCAGGCTGGCCTCTAACTCATGCCTCAGCCTCCACCGCTGGGGTCACAAGCATGCGCCACCACACCTGACCAGACTCAGTAAATCTGATTCTTCTTTGGAGTTATACCAGGGAAGTCTTGCTTGGAACCCTAAATTCAAACTGGCTGTTCTTTGTTTGTTTGGTTTAGAGTCTCTACCCTTCACCTAGCAGACTAACTCACTTTAGCAGCTACCTAATTTATACTGCAAACACCTTCAATGCAAGAAAGCAGCAGCTCTTGGGAATCTCTGGAAGTTACTATGCTGGTGGGACCAGAAAAAGCCACAGTATTGAAACTTGCAAAACCCAAGCGTTTAAACCCTCAAACTCCCACCACCAACCCCAACAGGCGACAGAATGAAGTTAAAGTTTATATACAAAATGTTCGGAACATCTTCTGTCCCCAAGATAGCTTACAAGACTTTGAGCCAAAATGCCCCCTAATACCGTTACAGACAGCTAAGTCAGACAGAATATCACAGGCAGTGAGACAGGCCTGGGCCTGGGCCCTGGGAGAAACCAGTACAGAAGCCCAGACACCTAGTACACCTCGGATGCGGGCCAGATCTCCAGACAAAAGACAAAACAAATGCAGCCACGCCCTAAGGATAAACATCAGGGACTGATACTTTAAGTAGGTCTCCATCACCTTGAGGAAGCCAGAAGCAGCCCCTAACCCAGCCCCTGCAGGCCCAGGCCCTGCTCTGTATTCGTGCCCGCCTGCTGTGTGACTTGCTTCCCCATTAGATCCCGATTTAATCAATTTTATGTGAGCAATTACACTCGTAATCTTACTGGTTGACCATAGTTCTGACCCACCCCATGCCCATCTTGTGAGTTCCCATTTCCGCTTACTTTGGACCCCTATCTTGTGGTTTTGCTCTGTAAAAATCCCGAGAGAAGGCAGAGTCTGGCGACCCGCTTGGGACCCCTTCTGTCTCTCTCAGACAGCTTTCTTTCTCTCAATAAATATATTCTGCTCTTAACCTCCATTGTTCCTAAAATTCACTTTTCAATTTCAGAGAACAAAAAGTCGTACCACACATCTAGTAGGTGGAGAGTTTCTTCCCATATATCAATACCCCCCAGTGTGGGGAAACTACGGAAGAGGGAATTAGGGTGAAAAGAGGCAGAGGTTTTAAGTGATTGTGATTTCAATACGCTTTTTAAATTGTTTTAAGATTTTTTTTTGGTGGTATTTTTGAGTCAAGTCTTGCTATGTAGTTTAGGCCAGCTTTGAACTCACTATGTAGCCCAGGCCTTAAACTCCTGGCAATCTTCCTGTCTCAGTCTCCTGAATGCTGGAATTAAAGGCATGTACCATCATGCTTGGTTTAAATATGTTACTTTTTCCAGTTGTACCAAAATACAAAACCAAAAATACAAAAATACAAATCCATTGCTAGAACCCCTCCCAAAACCTTCAAAGGTGCCCCGGAAGTGAGGACTCCTGAAATACAAGCTTCCTAGATGTCAGCAGACTCAGCCTTGGGCAATGCAAGGCCTACTTATCCTCCAGGGTAGGAGGCCAACTTCTGTGAGGCGAGATTAAATCGCAGAGAATTTGAAAATAGTGTTTGAGATGTTTCATCCATATATTTGATATTTAGAAATAAGAATGTTTAAATGTAACAGAAGTCTCTATGAAGGTTCTGTTTTGTTTTGTTTTGACACAGGGTCTCACTATGTAGCCCAGGCTGACTTCAAACTCATAGCGATCCTCCTGCCTCAGCCTCTGGAGTTCTGGGATTACAGATTTGTACACCACCACACCTGGGCTTCTCTGGTGATTTTCTTTAAAGTTTCTTACCATGTCTGCACAGTCTGGAGCCTTGGGCTCCACAGCATTCTGGGGAGAAAAATGAAAAATTAGCCCATGATAGGTTTGCGATCCCCTGCCCTGTGACCGTCCCTGCTGCCCACTGTCTTCACAGTTCTTGCGGGCAGCGAATCCCTGCAGGAGACCTGCAGGACAGTACTGCGGGGGTTCTCTGGCCTACAGGACTTTAACACATGAGCCCCGATACTTGGAATCCTAAACTGTAGTTGGGGAAACAAATACTTAACAACATAAAGAGGAAATAGTACGAATGGATGTGAGCACTGTTACAAAAGTAAAAATCAAAGTAGTTTTTTTTTTTTTTTGAGACAGGGTCCTGGCTCTGTAATTCTGGGTGGCCTTAAGATTAACTATATATCCCAGGCTGGTCTTGAGCTCATGGCAATCCTCCTGCCTCAGCCTTCTAAGTGCTGGGCTTACAGGAATGCACCACCACACCTGACTTGAAAGTGTTTGGTTTTTTTTTTTTTAATTTTTTAAATTTATTTATCTAGTTTTTAAAGTGTTTCTTTTCTTGGTATGTATGCATTTATTTATTTACTGATAAGGTTTCACTATGTAGTTCAGGCTGGCCTTGAACTCCTTTTGTAGTCCAGGTCAGTCTCGAACCCAGTGATCCTCCTGCCTCAGCCTCCCAAATGCTGGGATTATAGGCAGGCACCACTGTGCCTGGCATTCTTTTCTTGGTTTTGACACATAAAAATTGAACATATTTCTAGGGTACCATGTGATGTTTCTGTACTTGTATATACTGTAATTTTTGGGAAGTGAATATTTATGATTGGCAAAATATAGTCAAAATGTTGACAATTTTATTATACATATATATATTTGGTTCTAGGGATTGAGCCCAGGGCCTTTGCCCTGAGCTACATTGCCACTCATTTATTGATTTATTTATTTATCTATCTATCTGTTAGACAGGGTCTCACTGAGTCACTAAATTGCCCAGGCTGGGCTCAAACTTGAGTTCCTCCTGCCTCAGCCTCTCAGAATGCTAGGATTATATACTTACACCTCCATGCCTAGGTAAATATAATTTATGGTAAAGAATTGTCACTGTACTGTTGCAACAGGCATTAATTGGTTACTTCCCAGGGTATGGGGGAAAAAAACAAATTATGGGGAATTACCCCCCCAACCCAAGGTACTCTTCCTATTTGGATTATAAATTAGTCTATCAAAAAATCTGTCAGTTGGTTCTGATACTGCAGGCTGCTATGGGACTGCTCGGTGAGAAAGCAGTCGAAGGCCTGGCCTCAATCCACAAAATTCATCATCCAGTGAGGACAAAGGGACTCTCATACATCGCAGGACTTTACAAACCAAGGGAGTCTGAGAAGTGTCAGACAAGCGGTGCGAAGGGTAAAGCCTGCAAGCCTCTGAAGGAGGGGGCAGCGTGGACACAGGCCGGCTTCCCACTCTGAGGCCAGTGTCCAAGGCGCCCAGCGACTCAGCGGCAGGGACACGAGCCGCTCCCTCCGTGTCCCTTGCTAACAGCACAACTGCGTCTTGGCCCTGCCACCAGGTGGTTTGGTTTGGGGTCGGGCTCCGGGACGGACTTCAGGCTCTTGTCACAGCTACATCCCCAGACCCTATGGTAGTTTTTGAAAGAGGATCTTGCGAAGTTGTTAAATTGACCTAGCTGGTCTTGAACTTGCAATCCTCCTGCCTTAGACTCCTAGAGTGCTAGGATTACAGACGTGCACCCTGATGTCTGGCAGGATACAACATATTTAACGGTGCTCGTTTGTTATTGTTGGTTAAAGAGAAAGGAGAATAATAAGTGTACATTATGTGACCAGGCTGAAATGGCAGTGTTTCTATTTTCTCAAATGAATAGACAACTATACTTAAGAATATTAAGAATATTCCCTTGATATATTTAGAAGTATATTTGATATTTAGAAATAAGAATGTTTAAATGTAACAGAAGTCTCTATGAAGGTTTTGTTTTGTTTTGTTTTGAGACAGGGTCTCACTATGTAGCCCAGGCTGACCTCAAACTCATAGCGATCCTCTTGTGTGTGGTTGCACATGCCTGTAATCCCAGCATTTGGGAGGCTGAGGCAGGAGGATTGCCAGCAGTTTTGAGGCCAGTCTGGGCTACATAGAAGACCCTGTCTCAAACAAACAAACAAACAAACAAACAAAAAACCCAAAACTACTCCCTGTATAGCACAGTCTGGGAAACTTAGTGGAATTCAAGGCATTAAAGGATTATTTCAGTTTAGGAGGGGAAACATTTCCTATGGGACAGGGATCACAGAGGAAGAGCCGCCTTCCAGAGAAATATCAGATGGGGTCTCACAGATGGAGGACCCGGCTTCCCAATACTAGACTTGTCTCTACTTTTTAAAACTTTATCCAAAGCAAATCAATTTTGGAGACATGAACCATGGTTTCTGCTTTCCTCTCAGTGCCTCCAGATGCCTCATTTGGGATTCCAGATTCGGGGTGCTGGGGATCCAGGGCAGGGAGAACTAGGTCGGGGACCCAGGATGCTTCCTACCAGCGGTCTGACTTTTTTCTTCAGGTTCAGGGGAAGCGGCAGGTGCTCGGCCTCCTTCAGCCATGTCTCCCTGGGCAACTTATACACGTCCAGCCACGTGTCGCCAGCTCCTGCACCAGGAGATTGAAGACCCCCTGAGCTACAGCCAGCAGGGGACCAGTCTGAGCCAGGGCCAGCCCGCCTGCGCTGCACTGCTGGCTCGGACTGCCGGAGCTCGCAGGGCCACGTGGGAAGGTGACTTGGGCAGACGGAAGCACAAGTCGTTTTGCCAGGGTGATTGCCAGTCTCGTCTGCCAAGTAACCTGCAAAGCTGGTGCTCCCTGCCAGCCGTGTCAGGGACTTGGGCCTCTCACACGGCTGTGCCCTGCTGCAAACAGTCACCCTAGGGACATTTCCACGCCTATCAGACAGGGGAGGTGGCACAGGCACAAGCAGTGTGAGAGCACTGAGGCAGGGGCAGGGCCAGAGTTGGGAAAGATGCCCCAAGGAATTCCGACCGATGTCAGAGAAGAAGACAAGGAATGGGGCAGGCGTGGGGCTCATTGTGTTATAGAAAGGGGCTCCGCTTCTGCCCAGCTGGGAAAGGACATGTTGGAGCTGTAGGACCTGCCTACATGTCCCCTTAAAACACAACCACACACCAGCTGACTTTCAGGCTCCCTGTTCCCTGAACCATGAGAGAATCAATGTCTATTGTTTTGAGAAAGAATATGAATGGAGGTCCGTTTAGTCTAAATATTTAGAAGTTGAAAATCAAGACAACAAACATTTGAATAAAATATGTTCTGCTAACACAGGTAAGATTGAGTGATGAATGCTTAGATTGATGGGCAGAATTTGATGAGGAATGGATATTTGCATCATTTCTCCAAGCATGCCTGTAATCTCAGCACTTGGGAGGCTGAGGCAGGAAGATCACCACAAGTTCAAGGCTAGCCTGAGCTACATAATGAGTTCAAGGATGGCCTGAAATACATAGCAAAATTCTGTCTTAAAACAAAACAAAACAAAGCAAAACAACAACAAAAACACGAATACACCATCTCAAACTATCTCCCCCAAAATGTTTTTTAATTACTGTAGTGGCTATAACATGTGTCCCATGATTCTTTGTTTCTCCTGCTTCCCACACGTGCCTAAATCATCTCACCCTTGAGTGTAGTCTGGACTTAGTAACCTGCTCCTTACAGAGTATAGAAAAGGAAAAGTGCCTAAGAGGCTGAGGCAGGAGGATTGCTTGAGTCCAGGAGCTTGAGGTCAACACTATAAGACCCTACACTTCTCAGCAAAACAACAACTAAAAAAATGAAAAAGAAAGAAAGAAAAAGGAAGGGGAAATAGTATCTCTGCAGCAGCGGAACCCAAGGTACCATTTAACCAGAGTGACAGAGGTTTAACATAAGAAGTGAGTTTCTGCTGCTAACTAACAACCCACCCTCGATGCTGTGAGGAGACCACCACTTCCCACTAGCTCCCCCACATGCTGCGCCCAAGGAAGCCTTCAGACACACTGAAGTTGGGGGAGGCGTCACAAAACATCTTTTGGGGACTCCTTCCCAAGTGTCCTGGCCACAAAAAACCAGGAACGACCAGGAAAGCTCACAGATAGCAAGAGAGGAAGGTAAAATCCAACTGCATGCAGCATGGTACCCTGGGAGGAGCCCGGAGCAAAAACTGGTGAAAGGAGGAACAAATCTGTGGTTAATGGTTCATAGTTAATAACAGTATTAATGGGCGGGACAGGGGGTAAAAAGAGGGATTAAAATGTGTTACATACATGTACCAACTCCCCACAAGGAGTGTAAATGTTATATACTAATCAACTAAAAAAATAAACAATTTAG
Source organism: Hydrochoerus hydrochaeris (assembly GCA_004027455.1). Taxonomy (NCBI): domain Eukaryota; kingdom Metazoa; phylum Chordata; class Mammalia; order Rodentia; family Hydrochaeridae; genus Hydrochoerus; species Hydrochoerus hydrochaeris. The sequence goes on from PVLA01004849.1 coordinate 84,695, forward strand.
AAAATAATGCATTGGTTACTGGTGCTGTATCAAGGGTTGTTGTTGCTGTTTTTGGAGCTGGGAATCAAACTCACAACCTTGCAGTTGCCAGGACTGTGCCGCTGAGCTGCTTCCCTGGCCTTGTACCAAGGTTGTTGACTTAGTCTGGTATAAATGTTGGTGTCAGCACTGATGCTTGGTGAAGGTGCCAGGGACCTCTGTCTGGTCTCTGCAGCTCTTCCGTGACTCTAGCATGACTTCTAGAGCAACCGTCTGGAGGGAGCACAGGGGAAGGAGGCCTCTGTACTGCCTCGGGGTGACCTTGCCTTGCAGTAGGAAGGCTGCGAAGTCCGCGCCTGGGGAGATCTCCATTTTCACACAGGTGGGCTGCTTGCTGGTGTCATCCTGAAAAGAAAAGAGGCGTGACAGAGTAGGTGCCCCCCAGCGACTGAGGAGAGCCTGCTTCAGTGCTTTCTGCGCTCCACACCAGAGCTGACCCTCTGCCGGGGCTGGACAGGAGAAGCTGCCTCCTGCTCCCCAACCTGTGGGACTTGCTTTGCTGTCAAAAACTTTTTAGACTCATTTCTGGTGCTTCACGGCCTGCTAGAGGTCAGGTTTGCAAACTTAAAGTCTATGCTGGCCATCGTTCAACGGAATCACAGTCATTTCTGTGTGACACTGAAAACCGGTGGTTTCCACATACGGGGCTCCATCTCGGTTATAGCAAAACCCAGAGCTGGTCCTGCTGGGAACAGACCCACGTCTCAGGCACACTACGAGTCCCAGGGGGCTCAGTCAGGCTGGAAGGAGCTTAAAGATACCGAAATGGATGATTAGACTAGTTAGGCTGACCCCCTCTAATTTATTTAAGAACTAGTTAAAATGATATATTTTAGCATCAACTCGATGTTATGGACATTTTTAAACACAGAAAGAGAAAAGAAAATACTCATTTCTCACTATAACAAATCTGGTTTTCCTTACCCCTCCAAACTCGCTAAATTACTATTTTCCCTTTAGAGAACCCTAAACTATTACAGCGATGATTCCTAAAGACCATCTAATAGCCAGCCTGTGTTTCACGTTCCTTTCATGACTAGTTTGTTCAAATTGGGATCCGGACGAAACCCACGTTATGTCGGGCGTCTCACAAGTCTTTCAGCTTGTGGTCTCCCCGCTTGCTTTCCCGTTTGCCAGTTATTTGCTGAAGAAAACATGAGCTTTCCCCCACATTCCGGGCTGGGCTCACCGCAGCCCTCGGGGTTGCTTCACAACTTCCTGGGAGCCCGTATATTTTTTGTAAACCCGTGACCAGATCTGAGCCTGACTAAATTTAAATTGGGTTGTTTTGCACTGTCCCCAAGGCTGGTGCCGTGTCCTTATTGCATCACTTTTCTGAGGCCATCTCTGGCCCAGCCAGATTAAAAGTTTGGTAATTGGGAGTCCACCTTGTGGCTCTGACTCATTAACCTTGGGTTCCCGGCAGCCACTAGGGGGCACTGCTGAGCTGGGCCACCTCGGTGTACCCGGGTACAGGCTGGGGACTGCTTGTCGGGTACCCCATGTGCATGTGTCAGAATTCTTCTACGAAGATCCATCAGGACTAGTCGGTTACCCTGAGATACAGCCCGTTTGGGAAGTGAGGATAAATGCTTGATTCTTTCCCTTGCTGGCTCTCACAACACTAAATTTGTGCCCTAATCCGGCAACTGGCAAAGGTGACAAGATTTTTTTTTTTAATGTATTATTATGAGAACATGACTTAGTCCCAGCAATCTAGGACGCTGAGAACGGAGGACTGTGAGTTTGAGCCCAGCCTGGGTGACTTAGTGAGACTCTGTCTCGAAGTTTAAAAAGGGCTGGGGATACAGCCTAGGACAAGGGCTCTGGGTTCATCCCCAGTACGGCAAACAAACAAACAAACAAACATTTTTTTTTTGATGCAGGTAAGAGAATTTGTGTTCTGCCTGGGGGCAGCATAAAGGAAGGACAGAGCAGCTTTTCTCAGCCACATGAGGAAACAGGAGAAAGGGGAGATTTGTGTTTTGCGAGGGTCTTGAACAATGGGAGAGACTTAAGCAGCACACGAGGTACAGGTAGGGAGACGGGAAAGCATCCAAGCAGGAGAGCAGCATGGGCTTAGGAACAGGAACGCAAAACCATCTGGACAGTGTAGGGACTTTTCACTACTTCGCACAGGACCTAGTCTGATTCTCAAGAGAAAAATCTGGACTGAAGTTCCCTAGCAACCTTCTTCCCCTGACAGCCGGCATTCTGCTCGCACACCTGACGGACGGCCTCTTCTCGCTGGGTATTTTGGAAGAGGCTCTGACCAGGGAGGTGTCTGCTTCTCTCTCACCTAGGAGAGTCAGCCCTGCCTTCTTCTGACTAAGTGGACTTGATTCGCTTCCCAGCTAAGGGTGAGCATGCCGGAACTCACCACTTCGTTGATGGCTTTGATTAGGAACAGGCTACCCTTGTACAAGTAGAACAGTCTGACGATACCTGAAACAGAAGGACCAGTGAGAACATAAGACACGGGAGCTCAGAAGTGTGCGGTTTGGTGTCGGACTCTCTGAATTACTATCTGGAGCCCCCTCTTCACCCCTGTGCCTGCGCTGCCTGGGCGCCCCTGGATGGCTTCCTTGTGCTCCCTCCCGGCCCCTCGCCCACCCAGCTCTGCCTGTCTGTAAGCACATGGGCCACAAATCCATCCCTTGAGACCCAGCCACCTGTGTGGTATGTCACCCCTTCTGCTCCACTCTGTTATCCACTGTAATTTTTTTTTTTTTTTAGTCTTGAGTTTGTTCATTTCTGCTCTGATCTCTGTAATTTCCTCTTTGATATGAGCTTTTGGTTTAGCCTGCTTTTCTTTTTCTAGAAGTCTGAGGTTCAGCATTAAGTTGCTTATATGTGCTTGTTCCATTTTACTGCTATAAATTGCCCTCTTAAGACCGCTTTCATTATGTCCCACAAGTTCCAGTATGTTGTATTGTCATTATCATTCTACTGTGGAAATTGTCTAATTTCTTCTTTAATTTCATCTGTGACTCATTGGTTGTTCAGGAGGGTGCTATTTAATTTCCACGTGTTTATGAAGTTCTTGTGGTTTCCTTTGGCCTGGATTTCCAATTTCATTGCACTGTGGGCTGATAGTATGATGGGCTAATTTCAATTCCTTTGCATTTACTTATGCATGTTCTATGAGCCAGTATGTGGTCTATTTTGGAGAATGTCCTGTGCAGCTAAGAAAAATGTGTATTCTGATGTTGTGGGTGGAACATTCTATAGACATCTACTAAGTCCATTTGCTCAAAAGTTTGATTTAGTTCTAATATTTCATTATGATTTTTTATCTAGTTGATCTTTTTGTGATAGGGGGATATTGAGGTCTCCCAATACAATTGTATTAGGGTTTATTTGATTTTTCATGTCTATTAGTAATTATTTTATATAATTGGGTGCACTGGTATTTATTGCATATAGATTTATGATTGTTATCTCTTCCTTTTGGATTGTCCCCTTTACAAGGATATAATGACCTTCTTTATCTCTCTTAACCAGTTTTGGCTTAAAATTCATTTTGTCTGCAAATAGAATAGCTACTCCTGATTCTTTCTGGGTTCTTGTCATGTGGTGTATTGTTTTCCATTCTTTGACTTTCAGTCTATTAATTTCTTGTTGAATTAAATGTTTTTTTTTCCTTTTCTTTTTTTGGAACCAGAGATCAAACTCATAACCTTGCATTTGCTAGGCAGGCACTTACATTGCTGAGCTAAATTCCCAGCCTTTAAATGTGTTTCTTGTATGCAGCATATTGTTAGATTTTGCTTCTTGATCCATTCTACCAGTCTGTGTCTTTTGACTGGTGAATTAAGACCATTAATATCAATGATTGTAACTGAAATGTATTGACTTATCCTTGTCATGTTATTTTCCTGTTGTTGGCTCTACCCTTTTCCCCCTTCCTCTAAGAGTTTGCCGTGCCTGGTAGATTCCTTCTGTTGGGGTTCATGGAATTGTAGTCCTTATTATCTCTTTCTAGAATGTCCTTCAGAACATTTTGGAGTGCTGGTTTGGTGGTCATAAATTTCCTCTGATGTTCTTTGTCATGGAAGCGTCTTATTTCTTTATCAATTTTGAAAGATAGTTTTGTGGGTTGAAAGTTGTTTTCCTTTAGATCTTGGGGTACATCAATTTCTCCTTGAGAGTTTGTGCTGGGAAGTCAGCTGTGATTCTAATGGACTTTCTTTTACAGGTGATTTGTTTCTTTTCTCTTGACAGCTTTTAGGATTCTATTCTTGTGTTGAATTTCTAGAATCTTGACTATGATATGCCTGGCTGTGGATTTGTTTTGATCATTGCTAACTGGAGTTCTATATGCCTCATTTATTTGTATGTCAAATTCTTTTCCTCTACCAGGAAAATTTTCTGTCATGATGTCTGTGAACATTCATTTAATATCATTTGTGGTATCTCCTGCTTTTTCATTGACTCCAATTATTTTAAGTTGTTCTTCTTTGTCTCATCTAAGAGCTTCTGGCATGGATTTCCAATTTCATTGATTTCTCAAGATCCCTTGCTATTTTTGAGAAATCTTTCTTTTCCTGGTCACTAACTGCAAGCCTGTCTTCAGTATCTGAGATCCTGTCCTCACACTGGCCTAATCTGCTTTGAATATTTTCCATGGAGTTTTTACTCTCCTGGATATCTTCTTGAATTTGCTTTATGGATTCCATTTCTTTCCTATGTTATGCATTCATGGCTTCCATAATTGTGTTAAGCTTGCCTATTGTTCTGTCTGTGTCTGCTCTAATGTCACTAAGCATGGTGTGCATTTTGGTAATCTCTGTAGTTATCTGAGAGTTTATTTCTTATTTTATTTTGTCCAGAGCCTCATTTAATCGTTTTGTTGTTACCACTTCAGAGAGTCCTGGTGGGGGGCTTTTGATTGTCCCACCTCATTGTCCCCTGGATTTGCCTTTGGTGAACTGGATGTCTGGGGTTGCATTTTGCTTAAGTGTCTTCTCATTTTCTTTTCTCTCTTTTTTTTTAGTTTAATTCCTGGGGTGATGCTTGTAAATTGTCTATGTTGGGTGGCACAGTGCCAAAGAACCAGGGACTAGGCCAAACACGCAACAACTCCTCATCTCCAACAAACTGAAGACGTAGGATCTTCTAACAGACTCTAAATTCAAAAACCAGCTATACTTGGAAGACACCTCAAAGAAGTAATCATCACCTAAGGGTCCTACATACCACCAATAAAGCAACCCAACATTTCTGTGACCCTTAGTTAATCTCAGTCATGGACTATCAGGACCAACAGCACCAGCCAGTGCAGCCCTCCGTGTCTACTGCTCCCCTCCACTGCCGCGTCTCTCTGCAGAGGCCTCCGTGGTAGCCACCCGTCACTGTCACCGTGACTGTGTGTCCCCAGGCTTGAACAGTTCCTCTAGCGCATTGAGCCCCATCTCAGGGCCTGCACTGTAATCCTTTTGTGAGCTCACAGTCTTTGAGAGCAAAGATCATCTCACCAGCCCAAGGGCCTCAACTCCAACCACTCCTCACATGGTTCATTCAGCTGAATGAATAACAGATTCCACAGCTCTGCTTCCTGGCTCTGGTGTATGACCATCAGCCACCATGACTTCCCTCTTTCTCTAGTTGCCTTCCAGATACCCAGAATCTGCCTTGGTGCCCATGATAGAGGCCTCCTTGAGGCATCTGGCAATAGGGGGCGACAGCCTGACTCAGCCTAATGGAGATGCATGGCACCTCTTTTGTGTAAATGAATGTAGCAGTGACACAAGGCTGCTGGCCTTCAAGTCTGTCCGACTGAGGGTTGCACAGACCTGGAACCATAAGTATAATGCATTGTGATTACTACGATCCTCGCTATAGTCCAATCTCCGAGCAGCAACACCCCCTACAGGGGTCCTGCAGGTACCTCGAGGCTGCTAATGCGCAGGGGGAGCTCACAGCTCCTCAGAACCTGCCTCCTCTCGCTGCTATGGAGGAACGGCGTCGTCATCTGCCCAACAACTTAATGCAGGGAGGAGGACTGCTGATTTCCTCACTGCTGAGAACTTCTTTACCTCCCTGCCCCAAACACATTATTTCATCACTTGCTAAGTTTTTCTATCCTAGTCTTTTTGTTGTTTAAGCTTTTTATTTTGTGCTAATTTTATGCTTATATAGAAAAGTTGCAATAAAATGGTACCAAAAGTTCCCTCATATCCTTCATCGCACATCTGCTAACAGAACATCTGATATAAGCGCGGTGCGTTTTTCACTTTTTACTTTCGCAGCTCCTGGTTTGGCCCAGGCCTTGACAGTCTCTCCTAACTGGAGTCAGCAGTCCTTGTCTGTCTGCCTCTGGCTTTGACTGCTTCAGACTCCTGCCTGGGGTGCTTTGGGGTGCTGGCCTAAGCTAGCTGCTGTTTGGGGAGATGCTTCCTTTCACACATGACTCAGCTCAGTGACAGCTTTCCGCTCTCCTGCCCAGTGTCACAGGCCACCTCCCTCCCTGGCCAGCACTGATACTGTTTTTCATCCCTCCATTGTAGGTCAGCCCCCAAAGCCAGGGCAGCAGTGTGGGGTGCCCACACCCAATGGTAAGCTAGAGGGAGCCCCATATTGGGGGGCAAACAATAGTACCAGTTCACCTATCCAGGCCATGGATCATGGTTCCTATGCCATACTTCCCAGGAAGGCTAAGGGAGAAAAGCAAGGTCTGGTTTACATGAGCAGCAGGATAGCTGGGCGCTGGCCAGGTGTGGACGCTGGGCCTCCGCCTGCTTGTGGCACCCACTTTGCACATTATCTCAAATGCATTACATAACCTCCAGGCCTTGGATGCCTCTTCTGAACAGGCACAGTACACTGCACTTCTCTCCTAGCACTGCTGTATGGATTAAAAGCTGTATGTAACAGTGCCTCGCACACCATGTGTGTTCTGTAGAAGGCCCTGTTTCCCCAAGTGGTTACATCACAGGACCAGAGAGAATTCTTCATGCCTGCCTGCCCCCCAGACCTGGAGAGGAGATTAAATTAAATGGTCTAGAGGTAGCTATAAATTAGGCTAAAAAGTAAGATGAAGGACAAATACCCATTTCATCCACAGGAGCAATAAGTATTTCACTCCCTAAATCTGTGACCCCGATGGAAGTGACATCAACCTTAAGTTTCTCCCAAGCATAAACTCGTTCAGCATTGTACAGGCTATAGATTGAGAACCCTTTGGCTCCTCCAATAAATACATAGTCTTGTGACACAGCCATACAACTGGGTCTTTCACTGAGCTGTGAAAACAAAAGCAGAGAGAAAAGAAATTAATCTCAGCTGTCACTGGCTGCCAGTAACTGAGATGACCTTTCAAAGAGGCTCAGGGCATTTCCTAGGTACATCACCCCTCGGGTCCTCTGGCCCAAGCATTAAGACATTCACAGCATTTCATATTTAGGGAAAAGAGTCCAAAGAAAACAAAGGGGCTGAGGACAGATGTCTATTCCCAGCACTAGGCACGGCCACAAGCCCTGTGCATTAGTCCCCCCGAGTGGGATGGGAGGCACAGGAGCAGAGGCACAGGTAGACTCTCAACCGTCAAGCAAGAGAGCAGAGAAATACCTTAAGGAAGATTCTCCAGTACCAGCAACAAAATATAAAAAGCCTGTGTATAATCTTTAATCATCCAGAAGGCCCTATTTCCCCAGGTGGCTACCAGATCTATTTTGATGAGAATCACTGTGCTTATATAGAATTCTCCCAGAATGCACCAGCCTTGTCCAGTGAAGGTTTCTGGGAGGATTCTTTCTCTGGCACATGCAGGCATTTTCATTTATTAACACTGCACTGAGAAGCCAGGATGCCTGCTCTGTACCTGGATTTCTGTGAGTGGAACATAGACTGTAGGCCGGATCCGGGTGCTGTCAGCTTTCCTCAGAGCAGCCCTCTCTTCAATAAGTTCCCATGACTGGTCAAACAGAAGGTCCACCATCTTGTTGATCATTCGATATGGCTGAGGCAGGGAATCCAGGCCCCGATCTGGATCATGGAGGACATAGTCTTCCTCCTCCTCCTCGTCCTGCTTCTCCTCCTCATTATCCTTAGGCCAGTCCTCCTCTCTGAGGCACAGTGCCTTTGGTGGTCCCTGTCGTGTAGACGTGGGCAGCTTCTTCTTCTGGGTCCAGCTTCCTTTGGAGGATGACATCACCGAAGGTGGCAGTGGCAACCTGTGTGAAAAGCTGAGAAGGAAGTATGGAAACTCTGAGAAGAGAGGAAAGCAACAAGAACCCAGCACACCATCCTTCTCTAGCACAACACCCTCCGAGGACTTTATACCACAGAATGACGCTTCCCTTATTTATCAGAGGATTGTTAGCACGTCCCTAGGATATAGTTTTTCTAAATAGAATGCCATCAGGAGAGATAGCTGACTTTTGGCCAAACTGAGATGATGTGCACTATGATGTGAGGAGAGGAGTTTGGCCAGCTTCTGGTAGGACAGTGTTGATCTCTCTCTGTCTCTGTCTCTCTTTTCTTTTTGCACTGGGAATCAAACCCAGGACCTTGCACTTGCCAGGCAGGCGCTGTGCCATTGAGCTATATCCTGGCCAGTGGTGGTCTCTTGTCCCAAATGGAATTCACCATCTCTCCTTCAGTGAGTGCCTTCTCCTGCTTTTCCATCTCTGAAAATGACTGTGCTCAAGGTGCCAGGCAATGGGCTATGAGTCTCCTGCTTTCTATGACTCTACTGCTTTCTTTTCTCCTCACTCCCCATCAAGGGCAGCTCAAGCATTCCCGATGCTTGCTGTCCAATCCATCCCTTCTTCCACTCCCACTGCTGCTACCCCTGAGCTCTGTAGGCACTGTAGCTTGGGCTTAGGCAGTTCTTCAAGGGTCCACACAAATGTCTGAGGCATGAAAAAAAACTACTAAAAAATCTTACAAAACCAAAATAATTAAAACTTAAAAACCATTGATAGCTTATTAGCGCCACTAATAAAAAGTTCAAGTTTACAAGAAGAGCACAAGTAATCTGTACCTCAATAAACACAGAATTGTGTATGAAAAGGATTCCAAGTGTTGTACTTTAAAAAGCACTGAATGAGGAACTTGGGAAGCATGCAGTAGTGGATAGGGTAGTGGATGGGGTAGGGTCTCACATTGAGACTCACCATGGGAGTCCAGAAAAGGTCCTACTGCCACCATTATCTTTTCTCACATACTGGGGCACATGTGTGACATTTCCAGTGCCTGAATGAGAAGATTCATTGTCACTGGGGAAAGAACCACCTGAAGTGATTAATGGAATGGTAGCCTGAGCTCACACAGGCCAGGAATAAAGTGTGCTTCAACCAGCCCTACAAAAAAAGTCTCATAAGTCACAGCTTTGGGTAGAGTCCTCAGAAGATTCCTATCTCAGTAGTGGGGAACAAATGCTTCACTGGTTTTACTCATCAAATCTTAGAATTGAGACAATCAAACCATTTCTAAGAAATTGAACAGCATCCTAGAAGATATACAGAAATACAAAAGTATCCATCATATGAGGAAAGAGAGTTCACAATGCCTGGGATAAAATAAAAAAATGACTTGACCTGGAGAGAGGTTAAGAAAAAAAAAAAGTCATAATGAAGAATAAAATCACTTGATTGAAACCAACCCAGAATCAATACAGATTTTAAGAATTAGTAGATTAAAAAGTCATTACTGTATTCCATATGTTTACAAACCAAGAGGAAATGTCGAACATGTTAATTAGTGACATGGAAAATATAAAAAAAGACTAAAATATAACTTTTAGGATTGAAAATTACAATTTCTGAGATGAGAAACATACCAGATCAGATTAAGAAGATTTCAGAGTAAAACAACTAGATAAGGCAGAAGATAAAAAAATTAACAAATGGCTGGAGATTTAGCTCAGTGGTGTAAGCGCCTGCCTGGCAAGCGCAAGGTTATGAGTTCAACCCCCGGTACAAAAAAAAAAAAAAATTAACAAATTTACTGGGATGAAATATCCCAGGAGCAAAGGTTTATTCTAGCTCAAGGCTTCAGAAGTTTCAGTCCATAGTCAACTGGGTATAAAGCAGAAACATTATGATAGGAGCATGTGATGAAGGAAAGCTGCCAACCTTATGGCAGCCAGGAAGTAGAGACAGGGAAAGTGCTAGAGAGGAAGGGGCCAGAGACCAAATAGGGTCTCCAAGATCATGACCCACCACCAGAGGCACACAGACATACCCAGAAGTGTGCTCCCTAGGCATCTCACATGTCAGTCAAGTCGACAATTAAGGTTAACCATCACAAGTCCACCCCTTATCAATCTGATACCTAATCACATTTGCTTGAACCATATTTAGTCTCCAGATTAATACATTAATAAGGTTATACTTCCATCTAAAAGACGTAACCATGTGTATACAACTGAAAACACACTGATTCCTACCCCCAGAGTCTCAGCAATTCCCACCCAAAATTGCTCCAATGTCCAAGTTCAAAGACTCTTTTGCAAATCAAGGCAAATCTTAGCTATGCACCCCTGTAAATTTTTTTTTAAATTAAATAATTCCAAGATATAATGGCATAAGGTAAGCATACCCATTCTAAAAGAGAATAGGTGAATTAAAAAGGAATAGGACCAAAGCAAGACTTATCAGGGAAGACATTAAATCCCATAGCTCCATTACCAGCATTCAGTGCATGTAGTAGAGAGCTGTGAGTTTCAAAGTGCTTGCACAGCCTTGCCAATTGCAGTTTACATGGCCTTCCTCTCCAGCTGACTAAGATCACTGCCTACAGCTTTTCTCAGATGTCCTGGCATCTCCAACTTCTTGCAGTCTCCATTATAGCTCCAGTTTTACTCTCACAGCTTCACACACTACCCACTCAAGAGCCCCTGGTAGAGAATTTGACCCTATCCATTAGGCCTTCATTTGAAATCTGGGTGGAAGCTTGCATGACACCACAACTCTTGCATTCTGCATGTCTTTGAAACCAGCATCACACAGACTATACCAAAGTCAGCTGCCAGTGTGAGCAACAGTCAGGCCCCCTTGGACCACAGCTGCCTTTGGGTGCCTGGATGGCTGAATATGGGGAAGTATTTCTTGAAGTGGCCTAGAGTGAGCAGGGTACTGTGGGGCTCTCTTAAAGTATAATATTTCAAACAACTTCATACTTTTCTATCATTGAGCCTGTGGTTGGTGGGATCTGGTCAATTCCTGAGATATCTTGGCATTATCTTTCTTATTGTCCAAGTGAAAAAGTGCCTGGTTTCTTTTTAAACGATGCTAATTTCTTTGATAGTTACGCCTTCTTTTCCCCAACTTTACGCATACTTGTTTTCTGGCAAAACTATAAACTTTTCAAATATTTCTGCTCTGTTTTTAGCTCACAATTCTCATTGCTGGCCATCTTGAAATTTCCTTCACCAGATCAATTAATCTGTGACTCTTAAACTGAGGCTCCTGAAAAGTCTGAAGACATGGACAAAATGTAGACAAGTTCCTTACCAGAATGTAACAGGACAGGCTGCTAATCCAATTCCTGGCAGCACCCTTGTTCCCCTCTAAAATCTCATAGTCATTACTGTCCACATTCCTGTCAGTATTCCAGTCTTCTGGCTTCCACCAAATTGCCCTTCAATCTCTGCTTGCAACATTCTAAGGGTTTGTCCATGCCAGGCAGGTGCTGATATCACTGAGATATAGCCCTGCTATCCCCCCACCCCATTTTTGTCTTTTTGAGACAAGGTTTCACTATGCAATTCAGGCTGACCTTGAACTCACTTTATAGCCCAGGCTAGCCTCAAACTCAGGGGAATCCTCCTGTCTCAGCCTTCTGAGTGTTGGAGTTATAGGCATGCACTACCATGTCTGACCTTTTTCTAAACATCTTTCTTTTATTGGTTCCTAAAGTAATTCTTTTGCACTCAAAGAATGTTTATTTATTCTTTAGATACAGTGTTACTATGTAGTTTAGACAGGCCTTGAACTCCCTATGCAGCCTAAGCTGGCCTCAAACTTTTGGCATTTCTCCTGCCTCAGCTTCCTGAGTTCTGGGATTACAGATATACACCACCACACCCAACTCAATTTGTTTTTTTTTCCAACTCAGTCTGTTAAGAACTGGTCTGTAGCTGGGCATGGTGGCTCATGCCTATAATCCCAGCACTTGGGAGGCTGAGGCAGAAGGATTGTTGTGAGTTTGAGACCAGCCTGGGCTATAAAGTGAGCTCAAGGCCAGCCTGAACTACATAGAGAGACCTTGTCTCAAAAAGAAAAAAAAAAAAAAGAATTGGTTTGTGGCCCAATATATAGTCTTGTCTTCATAAATGTTTCATATGTGCTTAAAAAGAAATTTAAGAATTTAAATGTTGTTGGGGAGTTGTGCTCTATAACTGTCAATCATCACATCGTTAGTTAATAGCATTATTCAAGTTTTTGGTATCTTTTTTTTTTTTTTTTTGGTACTGGGAATTAAACTCACAACTTCGTGCTTGCCAGGCAGGTGCTTATACCACTGAGCCAAATCCCCGGCCCTTCTGTATCATCATTAATTTTTGTTTGCATGTTCTAAAAATTGATAATTATTGAAGTATCTGACTATAATTAAACCTTTTCTCCTTCAATTGTAGATGTCACTTATTTTATCCTACCAAAGGGGGAAGCTGATACAAAAAATGGATGCCAGTAGTAGGGTCATTGCTGTGATTATACCTGACCATGTGGTTTGGAAACATTTAGAACTGGTTTGTAGGAAAAGTCTGGAAAAGTCTGAAGATGAGTGCTGGACAAACCCTTAGAATGTTGCAAGCAGAGATTGAAGGGCAATTTGGTGGAAGCCAGAAGACTGGAATACTGACAGGAATGTGGACAGTAATGACTATGAGATTTTAGAGGGGAACAAGGGTGCTGCCAGGAATTGGATTAGCAGCCTGTCCTGTTACATTCTGGTAAGGAACTTGTCTACATTTTGTCCATGTCTTCAGACTTTTCAGGAGCCTCAGTTTAAGAGTCACAAATTAATTGATCTGGTGAAGGAAATTTCAAGATGGCCAGCAATGAGAATTGTGAGCTAAAAACAGAGCAGAAATATTTGAAAAGTTTATAGTTTTGCCAGAAAACAAGTATGCGTAAAGTTGGGGAAAAGAAGGCGTAACTATCAAAGAAATTAGCAGAAGTTGTGCTGGCCAGAGGAGAACCAGAAAGCTGTACTCTACCACAAGCCAGTAGAACTCATGCCCCTCTGGAGAGAACCAGGAAGCCATGCAAAACCTCCTCACCATTGAAGCAACCAGCTGATTCAGAGGAACACAGGCTGAGAGGAGAGCAACTGAAGCAAAGTAACAGTTTAACACTTGTATTGGTTGATTGACTTTGCAAGCCTAAAGCCTGTAGTGTGAGCTAACAAGAGGCATTTTGGTAGGCATTGTTTTCCTATTATCTTGTTTTGAAGTCCTGTATCACTTTCATTGTTTTTTGTTTGTTTTGACTGGTTTTATTCTGTTGTACTTTGTGTTTTTTCTCTTTAAAATTAACAACAACAACAACAACAAACCAATATGCTGCATACAAGAAACACATTTAATTCATTTTTCTTTCTTTCTTTTTCTTTTTAGAGACAGTGTCTCATTATGCAGTTCAGGCTTGTCTTGAGCTCACTTTGTAGCCCAGGCTGGTCTCAAATTTGCAATGATCCTCCTGTCTCAATTTTCCAAGTGCTGGGATTATAGGCGTGAGCCACCATGACCAGCTAAACACATTTAATTCAAAAAGTAATTCATAGACTGAAAGTCCAAGGATAGAAAATTGTCTTGATTACTTTTCTCTCACTGCTGTGACAAAACACCCAACGCCCAAAATGAAGGGGTGAAAGGTTTATTTATCTTACAGTTTTTAGAGGTTTCAGTCCATAATCCTGTGGCTCTAAGGCAGGGTGACATGGCATTGGGGCAATACTTCAAGGCAGCAGCCAGAGAAAAAGCAGCCAGAGCAAAAAGAGGGGGCGGCAACAAGTCTCTTCTCCCTTATTCTGTACACAGGCCACCACCACCCCTTCAGGATGAGTATAGCACTCATAAAAATCTCCTTGCCCTCTTTTGCACAGGATAAAGATATTTACAAAGTAAGAACCCTGGATCCCTGCTGAGTCTCTCAGTTAAACTTCTAAATTTCTCAAGTTGACACAAGGTATGAACCATAACAAAAACAATACTCCATGACACAGCAACTTAGCAACAAGCAGGGGTAGTTATTCAGTTTGCAAAGTGAATTTCAAGCCAAGACTGACTAAGAGAAATAAAAGAAGGTCTCTACATTCTTGTAAAGGAACAACCCAAAAGGAACAGATAACAATCATAAATATATATGCAACAAATACTAGTGCACCAACTATATAAAACAAACACTAAGGGGCATGAAAAAATCAAATAAGTCCTAATACAATTGTATTAGGGGTCTTAGTACCCCACTGTCATAAAAAGACAGATTGACTAGACAAAAATTCAACAGTGAAATATTAGAACTGAAACAAACGGACTTAGTATATGTCTAGAGTGCTCCACTCCACGTTAGAATACATATTCTTCTCAGCTGCACCTGGGACATTCTCCAAAACAGAACACATACTAGCTCATAGAACATGTTTAAGTAAATGCAAAGGAATTGAAATTATCCCATGCATACTATCAGACCACAATACAATGAAATTGGAAATCCATGCCAAAGGAAACCACAAGAACTTCATAAACATGTGGAAATTAAATAGCACCCTCCTGAACAACCAATGGGTCACAGATGAAATTAAAGAAGAAATTAGATAGTTTTTACAGTTGAATGATAATGACAGTACAACATACTGGAACTTATGGAACACGATGAAAGCAGACCTAAGAGAAAAATCTATAGTAGTAAATACCCATATCAGAAAAAACAGGACAAGCACATATACACAACTTAATGGTGAACCTCAAACTTCTAGAAAAAGAAGAGTAGGCTAAACCAAAAGCTTGTACAAGGGAGGAAATTATAAAGATCAAGGCAGAAACGAACACATTGGAAACTAAAAAAAAATACAAAGAATCAATGAACTGAAGAGTTGGTTCTTTGAAAGATTAAATAAAATTGACAAACCCTTACCCTACTTTATCAAGAAAGAAAGTAAGTACGAAAGAAAGAAAATATTAAAATCCATGCAATTAGGAATGAAAAGGGTGAAATCACAACAGACCCTGCAGAAATCTATAAGATCATCTATACCTGCTTTGAAATCTTGTACTCTAATAAGATGGAAAACACAAAAGAAACACAGATTCCTAGATACATGAATTTCTAAATCTAAATCAAGGAGATATAAAAATCCTAAATAAATCAATGAAATCAAAGATGTAATTAAAAACTTATCAACAAAGAAAAACCCAGGCCCGAACAGATTTGTTGCTGAATTCTACAAGAAATTTAGAGAAGACCTAACACTACTACTTTTCAAACTCTTCAGTGAAATTGAAAGGGAAGCAATACTTCCAAATTCATTCCTGGAAGCAAGCATTACCCTGATACCAAAACCAAAGACGGACCCAACTAAGAAAGAGAATTACAGGCAATTTCCCTAATGAACATTGATGCAAAAATCCTCAACAAAATACTGGTAAATAATGCAGCAAATTGTCAAGAAGATTATACACCATGACCAAGTAGGAGTCATCCCAGGGATGCAGACATGATTCAACATACATAAATCAATAAATGTAATACAACATACTAAAAGAGCCAAGGACAAAAATCATATGATTATCTCAACAGATGCAGAAACAGCTTTTGATAAAGTCTAGCACCTATTCATGATAAAAACCCTACATAAAATTGGAATCGATGGGGCTGGGGATTTAGCTCAGTGTCATAAAGCACCTGCCTTGCAAGCACACGGTTGTGAGTTCGATCCTCAGTACCGATTAAAAAAAAACTGTTAAAAATTGGAATAGATGGTCTTTATTTCAAGCTGATAAAAGCCATCTACAACAAACCAATAGCCAACTAAATGGACAAGCACTGAAAGCTTTCATTCTAAAATCAGGAACAAGACAAGGATGTCCACTGTCTCTACTCTTATTCAACATAGTCCTGGAAACTATTCAGAGCAATTATACAAGAGAAAGAAAAGGAATAAAGATAGGAAAGGAAGAAGTTAAATTATTATTATTTGCAAATGACATGATACTCTCCATAGAAGACACCAAAATCTCCACTAAAAAACTGGTAGATTTAGCTGGATGTGGTGGCACCCATCTGTAATACCAGCACTCAGGAGGTTGAAGAAGGAGCATTACTGCAAGTCTGAGGCAAGCCTAGGCTACAAAGGTGAGTTCAAGGCCAGCTTGAATTGCATAATGAAACCTTGTGTCAAAAAAAAAAAGCTGATAGATTTAATAAGCAAATTCAGTAGCATAGCTGAATAAAAAAATCAATTCTCAAAAATCAGTAACCTTCCTATACACAAATAACAAACTCACTGAGACAGAAATTAGAGAAATGCCTTTCATAATAGCATCCAAAAAATGAAATATCTAGGAATCAATTTAATGAAGGATGTTAAAGATCTCTATATTGAAAACTACAGTGCTCTGAAAAAGGAGATTGAAGCGAATATTACAAAATGGAAAGACATTCCTGCTCTTAGATAGGAAGAACAAATATAGTGAAAATGGCCATATTTCCAAAACTGTCATACAAATTTATTGCCAATTCTGATCCAAATTCTAACAGCATATTTCACAGAATTAGAGAAAATAATCCTAAAATTCAACTGGAACCAGAAGAGGCCTAGAATAACAAAAGCAATTCTGAGCAACAAAGGCAAGATAAGGTGGCATCACAATCCCTGACTTGAAATTATATTATAAAGCTACTGTGATAAAAACAGCATGGTACTGGAAAAGAGAACAGACTTGAAGATCAGTGAAAAAGATTAGAAGATGTAGAAACAACTCCAGACATACTAAACCATCTTATCTTTGACAAAAATGACAAACATATTCACTGGAAAAAAGATAATCTCTTTAATAAATGGTGCTGGAAAAACTGACTCTGCACATGCTGAAGATCAAAACTGGACCCACATCTTTCTTTTTTTTTCCTTTATTTTTGGACCCATATCTTTCACCATGAACTGAACTAAATTTGAAATGTATCAAAGATTTAAACATTAAAACAAAAACATTACATCTGCTGAAGACAGAGTAGGTAAAACTCTTGAAGACATTGGTGTAGGCAAAGACTTTATGAACAAAACCCCAATCGCTCAGAAATTATCACAAAGAATCAACAATTGGGATCTCACCCTACTGAAAAACTTTTGCACAGCAAGAGAAACCATCAACAGAGTGAAGAGACAACTCAAAATGTGGGAAAAAATGTTTTCCAGATGTTCCTCAAAGGATTACTATTGAGAACATATGAAGAACTCAAAATACCCTAGCACTCAGGAGGCTGAGGCAGGTGGATTGCCATGAGTTTGAGACCAGCCTGGGCTACAGAGTGAGTGCAAGGCCAGCCTGAACCATATAACAAAACCCTGCCTCAAAAAAGACAAAAAAAAAACCCTCAAAATATTAGACCTCCCAAATTTAAAGACCAAAAATGGGCATCTGAGATGAATACACCCCTCTCAGATTAAGAAATAAAAACAGCAAATATATGAAAAATGTTCAACATCACCAATTATTTGAGAGATGCAAGTTAACACAAAACTGAGATTCCACTTCACCCCAGAAAGAATGGCTATTATCAAGAAATCAACCAATAACAAATGCTGGAGGGGCTGTGGGGAAAAAGGAGCCCTTCTCCATTGCTGGCAGGAGTGCGTACTGGTGCCACCACTCTGGAAATCAGTGTGGATGTTCCCCAAAAAACTAGGAGTGAAGGTCCCAATTGACTCAGCTATTCCCCTTCTGGGTATCTTCCCAGAAGAATTAAAAACATCACAGCACAGTGAGATATGTGTACCCTTGTTTCTGGCAGCACAATTTGTAATAACTAGATCTTGAAAACAACCTAAATGTCCATCAGCTGACGAATGTACAAAAAAATATGATATTTTTATACAATGGAGAACTACTCAGACATAAAGAAAGACAAACTTCAGATTGTTAGGTAAGTGGATACAACTAGAGATGGTAGTCTTAGGTGAAGTAAATCAGACTCACGTGTGTAAACATCGCATTCTCTCCCTAGTATGAGAAACTGAAATACATATATATATATATGTATATATATAATAGTTAAGATAGTTATACTACTAATTTCTCTTAGTTCACTGAAAAGCAAGGTTTGTGCTAATATTATTTGGACAATTAAATGCAGATATCTTGTACTCTGAGGAACTAATTTAAAAATAACAATATGCAATGTATTAACCATTATTATCCTTAATTAGCTTGTTTTGAAATTTTGGTTTTTTTCTCTTTAAAATAAAAAATTATACATTAAAAAACTTCAGTAATAAAATGAACTAATATAATATTTTGAATAGGCAAAAGACTTGTAGAAACACTAAACCAAAGAACATGTATAAATAGCCAATAGGTACACATAAAGATGTTCAGTATCATATCATACTTGAATATACTTGAAATGCCTCAAAGTTACAAAAATAAACTGTATCAAGTCTTACAAAGGTACAGAGGAGTTAGAGTGCTCATACAATGCTTTTGGAAAAGTACACTGGGATAACCAGTTCGGAAAAGAGCCTGGCAGTTTCTTAAAAAGTTCAACACACGCCTATTATAACGTCCCATCACTGCATTCCCCCTGGGAGTGCTGACAGAGAACTGAAAACCTACGTCCACTGTTTGAGGTAGCAGTAAAGCAGAAAAGCCAAATGTTTACTAGTCAGCAAACAGATAAATTCTCACATGTTGTTAGTGGAAATATAAAACCTTACAACCACTTTGGAAAGCAGTCTGGAAGTTTCTTTTCTTTTCCCAAATCCATTTTGTTTCAAGGAGAAAAAGGGGAAAAAAGAAAGAAAAACTAAAATGAGACTTCAAAACATGTCAAATCAGGTGGCAACGATGGTACTTACATTGCACATTGGCAGTTTCTTAAACATATGTGATTCAGTAATCAAACTCTTATGTGTTTATGAAAGAAAAATAAAAACTTATGTTTCATAGAAAAATCTGTACTTAAATATTTATCTGTAACAGTTTGATTTGTAACTGTCCCAAACTGAAGACCATACAAAAATACTTCAGTCTGTGAATGGATAATGAACTGTGATTCATCCACATTAAGATATTTCTCAGCAATAAAAATTACAAACTACTAATACATACAACTAAATGAAGCTCAATTGCATAATGCTAAATGAAATGCCAGATAAGAAAATTCACATATTACATGATTCAATTTATGCAGTATTGTGGAAAAGGCAGAATTAGGCATAGAAAACATGACATAAATCCATGTTTAGCAGTTTGTCTCTGTCATCTAACATTTCGACACGCTGTACTGCTCAATTTACTAGGTCCCTTACTAACCTATTACCCTATGCCTAGAGATTAGCATCCTAACTGTTCACAGTACTGCCCTGCCCTAGGCCTTGTACATAAGAGTACTTCTGGCTCTCTGCAGGGTGCTTTCCTCTGCAAAGGGTGAGCAATTCACACAGCCAGACACACTCACCTACAGCCTAATTTCTTTGTAGTAGAGTCGGAACCAGTGGTGATGCCACAGCTAGCTGTAATCACTGAAAGCTCTAAAAGGTTCATTATCACTGATCCAGATCATGTTATGCATACATATATCCCTGGACATAACTGCCCAAACGATGCCAGGTCCTGTATGAACTTTTCCCAGCTTTCTACCACAGGAAGACTTGGCAGCCTTAAGGCAAACACTTCTGGACCTGAAATATGCCTGAGGAAGGTCGCTTGTTGGAGTACGGGCATCACTTGACTGTGGATGGAGTAGCCACACACTGCTTGAAGGGTCCCTTTCGGCTTGATAGGGAGAGCCAGATACCAGAGAAGGAGAGTGAGAAAAGACTGGGGAAATGAAGATTACAAAAAACAGGTAAACTAGCAGAATACGGCAGTGCACACCTGTAATCCTAGCACTCTGGAAGGATGAGGCAGAGGGTTGTAAGTTTGAGCCCAGCCTCGGCAATTTAGCAACTCAGCGAATCCCTGTTTTAAAAAAAAATTTTTTTAAAGCTGCAGGGGATGCACCTCTGTGAAGGCCTGGGCTCAATCCCCAGTGCCATGAAAATAAATGAAGAAGATGACTTTATTTGTGACTATAGGGGGTACAACCTTTTTTTGTTTTGTTTTGTTCTGGTACCAGGAATCGAACTCAGGACCCCAGGCAGGTGTTGTGCCGCTGAGCTATATCCCTGGCCATATAGGTGATAAAATTAGTTATGAAATGAGGGGTGTAAATTTTGAAGCCTCACAGAACGAATGTTCAATAGTGCAATTTCACTGAATCTCCTTTGAGTCTCTATTTTGTTCAAATTGACCCTTTTAGGATTTCCTTAGGTAGTAATCGTCCAATAAACCTAATAGAATATTTTCACTTTACCCAGCTCTCAAGCTATGAATACATTCCAAGAATTGGCTCTCCCCAGCTCTGAGCATTTTTCTCATCACACTTGGAGCTGGTGCATCTCCAAGGGTAGAAAGATACTGCTCTGGGACATGTTGAGTCCTTGAGTCCCCAAGCAAAGGTTCACGGAGTCTTGGGTTGCGGTGGTTCAAGATTCCACTTTGAGTTCTCATCCGGAGTCTCCGCGGAGGCTCAGGACACTATGGAGGGGATGACGCCCCCCTCTGCCTCCGCTCGGACACCCAAGTGGCAATCGGAGTCCTTAGACTCCAAGAGAGCCGCGACCCCAAAGTTTAGAAAGCCTTGTTGCTCACCCGGTTGAGCGTCCTGCGCTGCCTTAGTAACCACCACGTCCGGCTTCGAACGGAAGCCCTGGAATTTGCGCTGCAGAAGGTGTGCCCGCCCCCACGTGGGCGGGAACTCGGCTCCGCCCACTCGCTGTTCTCAAGGCTCGGATCTCCCGGGGGACCCGCGGCGTCCCGGAAGACCAGCGACCGGGCCAGCCATTTGTGGCCTTAGGCCTGGGGCCATGGATTCCTTCATCCGCTTTACCAACCAGACCCAGGGCCGGGACCGACTCTTCAGGTGAGTCCGTTGCCGGCGCCTCCATCCCTTCCTTTCTCGCCCGGCTCGGTGGGGGGTTCAGTCCTCTCGCGCCTGGACAAGGAGCCTCCGGGCCGCGGCGCGCGGAGGGCGCTGCCCGCTCCACGAGGGACCTGGTCCCGCAGCCCCGGAGTCCCTGTGCGGCGGCGCGAGCCCGCCCCTGCCCCAGCTTCTCCTGGAAAACTGAGTTCTCGCCACACAACCTTCTCCCAGGGGACTGCTTTTAAAGAAGAACGTGGGGTTGGCGTCCTCACAACTTGAAATGCTTAGAAAGAAACAAAGGTTCTGTTTATCTTGTTTATCCTCCATCATTATTACCCAATCTGAGGCTTGGAGGTAGTGCGGGTGAGAGTTGTAAACTAAAAATACAGTGAAAAGAGAACTGCTCTGCACACGTGCTGTGCTGTGTCATTAGTACTATGCTGGCCCGAGGTGTTTCTATCAGCCTTTAGGATTTTTGCTCAGTGATCTTAAAAAGAAAAAAAAAAAGTTGTTGTTGTAATTTAGCAGCTCTTCGCAGGGTGTTCAGGTGCTAACACAGACACACAGGAAAAATAGCAGTAAGGAGACTGCGAAGCCAGCCTTGGATCAGTTTTATTCTGTTTTGCAGCTTTTGATTTATTTAGCCTTTATCACTTCCTAGGATATAGACAGTGTTAAAAATCCCCATTTCACTGGTGGGGAGTCTGAAACAGAAGGAGGCTAGTCGGAAGGAAGTGCCCAAGAGCTGAGAGATAAAAGTCCGCACATTTCATTCTAGGGACAACTTCCTAACTGTAAGCCAGACTGCCTTCTAAAGATCTTTAGATTTTCAAAGTGGTTACAAGCGTCATTAAAATAGAAATCTAGGTTTGATGGCAGAAATCTGTAATCTTAGCCCTCGAAGAGGCTGAGGCAGCAAGGTGACAACTTTGAGTCCAGCCTGGGGAATTTAGAGACTTACCCTGTCTCAAAAATAAAATTTAAAAAACAATTATGGGATTAAGGATGTTGCACAGTGGAAAGATGCTTGATTCAATCTGTAGCACTGGAAAAACAAAAACAACTAAAACTCTGTAATTTCAGTGTATGCAGATTGTAGCCTGCAAGTTTTATGGAGGAGATTGGTTAATGATTGCTTAGGATGTACTTATTGAGTAAGATCCAAGATCTCTATCATCATTTCCCAGCCCTCTTAATGATCTCTGTAACTTCCATGAACAAACCGGCATTCCAAAACAGAAACAAAACACCTATTTGAGGCTCTACTTAGGCCAAATTTGAGGAAGGGAGGTGTATCGCCATCTGCTGCTCAAGCCTTCTCTAGCTGGAAAGCATCATGAAACTGAGAGCAAAGTGCAGTGGCACCCACCTGTAATCCCAGCACCCTGGGTAACTCAGTGACTTAGCAAGACCCTGTCTCAAAGTTTAAAAAAATTTTCCATCTGGGGATGTAGCTCAGTTTGAAGGCTGGGGATTCAACCTGCAGTACCAGCACTACAAAGGGAGGGAGCCAGATACATTGTGTGCCCCTCCTCAGTGCTGCGGATCTAACCTAAGGCCAGGACACGCTAGGCAACCACTGAAGGAGATCCCCGGCCCTGTCTTCTCTTTTTGTTTCATTCCCCAGAACAAGTTCACCTGTTTTGGAAAATGCCACATTATTTGGGAGGGGGGGTTAATATTCACATGATACGGGATAGTAGGAGCTGAACCTATTATTATTAGACTGCCAGATCCATTTGGGTGTTTGTGTGATGTCAGATTTCTCACATTCATCTGTAAGTCATTGCTATTTGTAGGTATGATAATAATCCCTACAGTGAATAATACTATATTCAACAAGATGCTGTGTTTTATATCAAATACTTAATTTCAAAAAACAAAATATATCTACACTAATTTGTATACTAGTGTGTGTCTGGTTCCTTAGTTTTACAAAATTAATATTGAGACTGTAGATTTCATTTAGTTCTGGTTTGAGGTTGTGTCCTGTCACATAAATAGCAGGATGTGTGATAGAAAAGTGTGTTTTAGAAATCCAAAACATTCTATACTGAGAAATTAACAAACACGGAGCCTCACAGAGTCAACCCAAGATTTCTGTGCACTTTCCCACATTCTGTGCAGCATCCGTTTTCCTGTCCTTTTGGCAGGCTGTTTACCACTTCAGTGCAGAATTCTCTTTCATAACCTTTGTGTCCTGTTCCCATTGCATGTTCTACCCTTTGGCCCTCCTGCGAAACGAATATTGCAGAATGTTGCTCTTATAAGAGCTGCCACATGAGAAATTGTCTTGGACTCTGCATTCAGCAAGATACGTTTCCCTTTGCCTTGCTTCATGAAACAAGTTTTATTTGTTTTGTAAATCATTCTCCTCATTTTTTTTTCCATTACAGAGCCACTCAATACACATGCATGTTGCTTAGATATTTGTTAGAGCCCAAAGCTGGCAAAGATGTGCTAATGAAGCTCAAGAAACTGGAGTCCAGTGTGAGCACTGGCCGTAAATGTAAGTACCCTGTCTCTCGAGGGACAGTGGCTCCTGGTTTAGAAGCTTCGGAACCTGTAATTCACAACATGCGTTTGAGGTTGTAATTTATCTTGAACTAAGTGTATTAAAGTTAACAAGTGAGGCTGCCCCTGAGGTTGATTGTTTTGCTGCATACTGTGTTCACAAACCCCTGTGTGTTCACAATTGGTGTTACATCGGATCCTCTGCTTCCTCCTGAGCTGTGGGTTGTGTCACTGTATGGCTTCACCTCTGTTGTGAGGCCCACACAGTCTTGGCCATCCCGGACATGAGCTTCCAGGTCTTGTGAGCTTACTGTTCTCAGGAAGCATAGAACACCTCTGCCCTAGACCATCTTCCCCGTTCCCTTCTTTTGAGGATTGCTGGATACCTTTCCTAACACAGGTAGTTTTGTGTTAAAGGCGAAAGGTATAGGCAGTGTTCTGCACTCATTTGCCTCACTTTCATAACAAATCCTCCTGGGAAATCCCAAGCGTCTCAGAGCAGTCACATGCCTGACTCATTGTTTGATGAGAGTCAGACGTGGCTACAGTAGGCCAGCAGAGGCATTAAAATAGGATAGAGGGCATCACACATTGATCAGTTGTTGATCATCTGCTTCCTAAAGGAATAGGCTTCATCATTATGAGAGACATAAAACCATGTGTTATAAATAATGACACAAGATTTAGTGCCTAATGTGGTAGCTGGGATAGAAGAAAAAGAAAAATATTTTGATTTGGCCATGGTGGCATACACCTATAATCCCAGCACTGTGGCAGGCTGAGGCAGGAGGATTGCAGTTTAGAAACTTAGTGAGACCCTGTCTCAAAAATATAAAAACCTGGTAATGTAGCTCAGAGCAGGGTCCCTGGGCTCCACCTCCATCTCTACCTTCTGGAGTCCTGAAAGAAAGAGAAAAAAAACGGATGGATGGATAATGGAAAGATCTGGAGAATGTGGAGCTTGAGGTGTGGCTAGAGAGATGGAATGAGCATTCTTTGGAGGTGCCAGGCATTGAAACGAGGTCAGTGCAGACTGGCCTTAAACTGTCTCTGCAGCCCAGACTCTGTGGCCTCAAACTCGTGATCCTGTTGCCTCGGCCTCCAGAGTGCTGGGCTGTGCCACCACGTCTGGAGGAAAGAACCCTTGTGAAGGGTGGGTTCAGAACTGTTGTGAGCAAACCCTGTGATGGAAGGATTGGTGGAAAACCTAAGAACTAGTTTGGCAGAAAAGGAACACAGGTTGTCAAGTAGCTGCATAAGGGGGATGGGGTAAACTTTTCTGAATGGCTTGGAAGGCCAAGATGAAAATTGCTGCCATATATATATATATATATATATATATATATATATTTTTTTTTTTTTTTTTTTTTTCTCCTAGAAGTACTTTTATTTTTTAAAGTTTTTTCAAAAGCATTTTACTCCTAGATAAAAAGAAAGAAAAAAAAAAAAGAAGTAAAAAAATACAACAAAATTCAATCAGTATTCCTTAGAATGGTGGAACTCAACGGTCCTGTGGAGGTCTCGACTCTAACTTCCAGAAGGGGCTTACCCAGGGTCCTCCAACCAGTTAGTATACGAGCTAGAACCAGAGCCTGGAGTCCATTTACTGTCCTGGAACAGCCATTATATAAACTCTTTTGTGTTGTTTTGGTAAAATAATATCAAGTACTCTTGTGAGTGTTGTGCGAGTAGCCACTCCCAAGCCCTTACTTAGTCTACAGTGTAGCCCTCTAAGGAAATGTCCTTCTGTACCTTCTGTGACGTTTAGGACTAGAGCTCATTGTCCTGGCACTCAGTAAGCATGCATTCCCGACTAACCAAATTACACACTTCCATTCAGATGTGCCGGTGCACTGGTGATTAACTCCGCCAGGAAGGCGTGCAACAATATTACTTGTCCTGTCCACTAAACCCTGTCATCTCCATTCTGTCTTCTTGGGATTTGGACCAGAGAAACAGCAAAGTGATAATTTTCTTAAGGCAATCTTTTGTCTAGAAAATAAATTAAGTGTAAGGCAACACAAGAGAATGTTGCCCCTAGAGTTCCCGTTGTGTTAGTTGTTCCTTCTGAAAAGTGTAACTGGTGACACTCAAATGTCACAACCTGTGCTGTGGTTAACCTTGCCCGGGTGCACTGTCAGTCAGTGTTAAGGTGCTCACTGGGACAGGAGGCACCTTTCAAAAGTCAGTGTCTCGTAAGCCTTGCAGAATTACGTTAGGCGTCCTTACCATACTGTAAAGGCCTTCTCCTTCCCCGAGTCAGGTCTGGGCCTCAGATGCCCGCCAGTTGTTAACATGCCAGTGCTGGCCCTCACCCTGCCTCCCCTCCCTCCGGCTGTTACCGAGACAGCACTAACAGCACGTGATCTTCCCACAGGGTTCCGGCTAGGCAATGTGATCCACGCTGTCCAGGCGACTGAGCAAAGCACCCACGCCACTGAGCTGGTGCCCCGCTTATGTCTGACATTAGCCAACCTGAACCGTGTGGTTTATTTCATCTGTGACACCGCCCTCTGGGTGAAGAATGTCGGTCTCGCCTCTGGTATCAACAAAGAGAAGTGGCAGACGTGGGCTGCCCGCCACTACTACTGCTTCCTCCTGCTGAGCCTGGTCAGGGACCTGTATGAAATCTCCCTGCAGGTGAACCAGGTGGCGCAGGAAAGGGCAAAGGCAGGGAAATCGACATGCAGGGATCCTCCTGGGCACAGTGTGGCTGACGAGGAGACTGAGTGGCTCCAGTCCTTTCTTCTTCTCTTATTCCAATCTCTGAAGCGACATCCTCCTTTGCTCCTGGACACAGTGAAGAACTTCTGTGACATCCTGATCCCTTTGGACCAGCTGGGGATCTACAAGTCCAATGCTGGCATCATTGGGCTCGGGGGTCTCGTGTCCTCGGTTGCAGGCATGATCACTGTGGCATATCCTCACATGCAGCTGAAGATCCGCTAGGGTGGCTGCTGGCCGAGCTCCAGGGCCTGTTGTGAAGGTGACATCTCAGTAGAATGGGCATTGGCATTCATCACAAACCGTGTCACACTGTGATTAAGTGTTTGTCCACATGAATGTTTACCGACCTATAATGTGAGCAGGTGAGGACAAGAACAGAGCACAAACACCAAGTGTTTATGAAGTGCTACCTCTGAATATTTTCCCTTCATCCATCATTTCCTTTGCATATATCTTGCATAGTAGGAGCTTAGTGTCCAAGGAATTAATAAAAATTGAAAAATAATTGAAAAAGACCTAATGGGGCACACTAACGTGTAGCGTGGGTTGGGTTATATGGATCGTTGGTTTCTTGAGCACCCAGCACTCGGCTGTGGCATCCCTCCCCCTCGATTATTACCCCTCCCTCATAGATGTTGGAGGACGGTGGAGGTGAGCTGGGCTGGAGCCCCTTTTCCCACTGGCCCTGACCGTCTCTGCTCATTGTCATTGGTGTGTCTAGAAGTAGACTCTGAACGTAGCCAGGCACCTTCATGGCATAGTGGTATCTGTGGACAGAAGTCTCAGGGATGCGGTAAGAGATCAGGAATAGGTGAAAGGGACCTGAGGTGAAGGTAGGCGGAAGATCACAGCAGTGCCTGTTGCATAGCCTGTGATACATTGACCCTGGAAACCAAACAAACCTGAGGCAGCCCTCCTCTCCTGACTCCCCCTGGTGTTCGCAGCAGAGCAGATGCCAAGGCTTCAGGACCCTGACCTTTGTCTCTTGGCTCCCCAAATTGGGAACTCTTATTAAGGGTTTATATTCCATCGCACAAAAATTTAAACCATCTACATTTATCCAGACTGCTTTTATTAAAAGCCATGTAACAGTTTGGATGATTCTACATTAATTTTCAAGAAAATTTATGCAGTTAAAAAGTCCATGAGTGGGACTGGGGATTTAGCTCAGTGGCTTAAGCACCTGCCTAACAAGCACAAGGTCATAAGTTCGATCTCCAGTACCAAAAAAAAAAAAAAAAAAACAAAAACAAAAAACAAGTCTGTGAGTGTTCTGTGAATAGAGAAGGTTAATTTTCTGTGATAAATCAGACTTCTGATTCCTAGGGTAACTGGGAGAGCGGGAAAGGGCAGTCAGGGGCCAGTGAAAGGGACATGGGCACTGCAACAGTGACTTTTGCCCATACTCCTTCCCATGTGGGGGTTGGGTGGTTCTTCATGATCTCAGGTCCTTTTGCTTAAAGGGTGTGAGGTGGGACGTGGTATAACAGCAGCAGAGGCTGATGTCTGCACCGCCAAGAAAGTGGAATCATATTTACCCTAAAGGAAATGAGGAAGGGCGTATGCACTGATTAAGTTTTCCGCAAATGTGATTGAGATTCTTGAAAAGTAGACTCAAGTGCTTGGTGCTCTATTTTTGAAGTAATCACAAAGTGTGAATTTGAAAAAAAAAAAAATAGGGAGTTTTTAAAGAGAAATGAAAGCTGCTAGAGCAGGGCACATAACGTTTAAATAACTTTTTTTGCCCTTGTTCAGACCCTGTATGTAAGATTAATTATGTTTAATAAATTTTTACATGAAGCTGACTTGTGCATCTGAATGTGTTCTGGGTTTGGAGCAGAGTTACAACTGTCCTCCCACCGAGAGTCCCTGTGCAGCTCTTCCTTGGTAGAGGCAGCTCTGACTGCGACATGCAGAAAACTTAGATGTGGGTGTCTGGGTTGAGGGGTTCCCTCTGAAGCTCTGTCCAATCTCCCTGAAAAGCTGCCCAAAGCAGGCCCAGCAATGGCTGCTGTCTTCTCCCTGCAGAAGTCGCCTTGGGTTGAACGTGTGTTGGTGGCAACTGTTATGATACTTTGTCCTCTGCAAATAGGGTGGGTGCCAGGGTTTGGGAAGTGCCACATCTGGAGTGCACACCTAAATGCTGCCCTGACACTTGTCCTATGCATCTTTCTCCTCCCCACCCCTGAGCCTCCACATTCATGGGGAGTCCCCAAGTGGAACAAGTCCCTGCTAGAGGTACGGGCCACATTTGCACCCAGCACTGTTGCCTGAGTGCCGTGCTCAGCTTGGGGATCCAGCTGTGAGCTCGTGGCAGAGGCTCCTGCTCTCACATGGAGGAGGCTGGGGAAGCAGGGTTGGTGGAGCAGGAGGGGGGAACCCCATACCCTGCAGTAGCTGCTGGCAGAGGGGTGCCTCCCACTTCCCTCAGGATCTCCTTGAGCGCTTTACCACCTCACCTCTCACCCGTATTCCAGAATCCAGCTGACAGGGCCAAAGGACCTGCCTTGTCAGCAGAGCTCTCCGTCCCAGAGCCCTCTGCTCCTGCTGGCCCACAGCTGCTGCTCCCAAGGCTGCAAAGTGCCCTTTGGTCCAGTCCAAACACAACTACCCAGAGAATTCTCCTGGATCTTGAAGTGAGGGCAGAGGCCACCTCATTAGATGCTGCCTGTACCCTCCCTTCCTAATGCTGCTCTCAGAAGCACAGGTTGGATTGCCTGGTATCGATACGTCACGTGTATAGTATTCCTTCTGGCAGCTCCCTGCCGGACTCCCCCAGGCCCTGCCTTACTGTGTCATAGATACAGACTTTATAACCAAGGGTCGTCGTCATCACCTTCCCATCACGCCAGGCCTCTCCCGCTGCCGGTGTCTTACAGCTTAGCAGAGGCCAGTACAGTGCATGCACTTCTGCCAGCAGGAAGGAAACGAAGGTGCTTCTGTTCCCCCTGCTAACAGAGAGACCGAGCCAGCTGGTACAGCAGCTTCCGCTCGGTCATCTGCCGTCTTCGAAGCCAGGAACTAGGACTTGGGCCTGGCTTGAGTCCTTGCTGAGGATGAGATGACAGGTGTTGTCTGGCTGCTGTTTGTCCATTATAGAATCTTGTCAGTCCTCTCCCTCACAGAACCCGGTGGGCTGTCCCACTGTCCTTCAGTGGCATTTTAGGCCAAGCAAAGCTCAGTACAATTTCTTCAACTCTGGGAATTTACAGAGGTTGATGTTGCTCCAAGGACTTGACAACCCTCCTGCCCCAGCTCTGTCTTTCTATGCTTAAGGTCAGTTTATCTCCACAGTCAAAGACTAGTACATGCAGATGGTTCCTTTCTGTCCCCGTGTGGGTTTCAGTCATCCCCTTGCTAGTAAATAGCAAGGAGAAAGAGATAGAGAATCATCTACCATGTTACAGAAATAGGACTTCAGAGCTCATGAGTTTATATATATTCCCATGTCCTCTTTATGGAAAGCAATTTTTACCAGCTGAGGGGCAGAAATATTACAAATCGATGCTTCGGGGTGTTGGAATCATCAAACTTCTGAGCCCGGACCACCATCAGCTCTGCAGTCCGCCTCCCCATTGGCTCAATGTCCTTGTGGCAGTTAAGGCAAACCCAGGGGACTGTGGATCAGATGTCCATGGCAACTGACTGGCCCAGCTTCTCTTCCTCTCTCCCCTCCTCTAGCCAGAGGCCCGAGGAGCATTGCCCAAGACTCCCTGGAGTGGCTGGAAGAGTTCTTCTCGGAGACACTCTGCTGCCTGGCTCCACAACCGATGCAGTCCACCGCCGTGAGTGGGGCCCCTGTCACAGCTGGACCTGGCTTGCTTGTGGGTGCTAAAGGGAGGGAAGGGCCCTTGGGAATTTTTCTGGGGGTTGGAGAGACCTGCAGGGAAACCACCAAGGGGAAGCTTCAAGGTGAAGGACCAGGAGGACAGAGCAGTGTTTGGGGGCTGCTGGCTTTCCCAGAATGCCACTGAGTTTTATGAGTGACTATGTACTCACCTGACTGATCATAGAGGGTTGAGGTACTTGCTTAGAAATAGAGGAATTAACTCAGAGATTTTTCAAAAAATCCCCTGCAACTCATGCTTCCAGTCTCTTTTGGACACTCATCTAAAAGTCCTGAGGTTTCATCTAAAGCTTTCTATCTCTTACCGCTGCCTGCAATCTTTGTGTCTTATCCTGGGCCCTTATAAGAAATATCTGTCTTGCTGGGCATGGTGGCACATACCTGTAATCCCAGCATTTGCAAGGCCGAGGCAATGGGGATCACTGTGAGTTCAAGGCCAGCCTGGACTACAGAGTGAGACCCTGTCTCAAACTGCACCCCCCCAAAAAAAGAAACCGGTCTTGACCAGAATCCAGCACGCTCTAGAGTAACTCATGGCTGTGGGACCCTAAGGAGTGGCCTTCTATGTGACGTCCATTCTCCAACCTAGCATCTCTTATAGGGCTACTAAGCTTGCTGGCAGCCTGAGCCCAGTGGGTGGCCAGGAGGGTTGGGCCCTGACCCTGTGGACTGCAGCCTGCAGGCTCCTCACAGCCTGGTGCTCTGCTCTGCAGCAGGAGAAGCTGGGATGGCAGTGAACAAGGGCCCGATGCTGGATGGAGACTTTCCCGTGAGTATCAGGGCCTGGGACTCCAGATAGACTGTGGCTAGAGGAGCTGTGTAGGGAGGGGGACTCAAGGACTTTGAGCAAGATGTGTTCAAATTACAGCCCCAGTTCACGGACTGTGTCTCAGTTATTTCTGGCTTCACCACCTTTTGCAGACACGGCTGTGAGAGGGTCTGGAGAAAACATAAGAAGCCAATTAAAAATGAACCACTTTGGAGAAAAAAGGACAGAAATACTGGCTAGGGAACAGGAGGGAACCAGAAATAAGAGAAATGCTATGTCCTGAACTCTAATTCAAGAGTTCATGCTCTGTCTGCCACCCAGCTAGACACAGGTTCAGGGCAGAGCTGGGCTCTGGACGTCCTGTGACCTTGGGATCGTTGAGGCTGTCAATGGCACCTTCTGGGGCTTAGCCTTTGCCACTGTGCATGGCAATGAGGTGGATATTTAGTACATCTAGGGTTTGTCTTTGACCTGGTTTTCACTGTGCATTGGAGTTTTTGATACTTTTAGATGTGCTTGATGCTTCTTGTCAAGGCCTCTCTGATTTGGGTAAAGTCCATATAGTGAAACCTGAAAGTTATGAACCTATATGGTTCCCATTTCATTCCAGATAAGGTTTTAACCTTTGCACTAGATCAGCGGGCTAAATTCTTTATTGAATCCTGGAACACAAACGGGCATAGAACGGTCACACGCATAGTTAAGCCTTTTTAATGGACGATGAGTTCTTCCTTTCCCACATTTCCTTCCCCCTTTGAGTTTATCCAGAACAAGCCTCAAAGCTCCATCCAAAATGTTAAAGAAAGGGGGTTTTAGCCAGGTGTGGTGGTACAAGAGGATCACAAGTTCGAACCCAGCATCGGCAACTTAGTGATTTGGCAGGACCCTGGTTCAAAATTTTAAAAAGGCGGTAGGGGTGGGGTGGGGAATGGACAGGGACGCAGGTCACTGTGAAGGCTTTGGGTCCAATCTCCAGTACCACAGAAAAGAAAAAGTTTTCTCTAGCTCCAATTTCCACTTCAGCTGCAGGAGGAGAAGCTAAGATCTCATAACCTGCTCTGTCTAGTGTCCTTGGGGGTCTCCTCAGTGGCTCTCTTATACAGACCCCTTCACACAGACAGGATAGGTTCTCACTTTTGGAACAAAAATCCTGCCACAGTGGTGTATCCAAAACTACCCAGAGCCTGAGTGTCTGAGTCAGAGCAGGGAGTTTTCTCAGTTTACTTTTCAGGTGGCGAACTGTTTGGGTCCCATGCACCCTTCTCCCACGCCAGCCACATGACTCGGGGCCCCCTCTCCCCATGAATCACCCACATGGTGTCACTTTGAAGCCATTCCCAGATACTCCATTTCAAACCTGGCTTGGGGCCCTGCCCTGCCGGCCACTAGCTGGATGAGTCTTCTCACATCCCTGAATCTCTGTCTTCATATCAGCAGGGTGGTGGCAGTAATGCTGACTCAGGCTCACAGTTGGAATTGAATGAAGTAGGTCACCAAGGACCCATAATGGTACCTTCAACATGCCTGGGATCTGTTCTTTCAGAAATCAGTCTTTTCCCACTAAGAATCTGAAGTGATCTGAGGTTAAATTATATGACAGAGTTAGGTGCTCCAATAAGAGCATAGCACCCCAAAAAAGAGAAACAATGGTCCCGCCATACCCCAGATGCTCAGACCATACCTGGAACACTGTCTTCAAACCTGAGTGCTGTATTTTAAAGAAAGATAATGTCAGACTGCAGTGTATCCAGTGGAGGAGGTCGCCAGACCATGGTGTGGACTATTCATGAACTAAATTAAAACCTAGAGTTAAGTTATTTGCTCTGCACAAAAGTTCTCCAAAGGGAGAGATGTTTTAACTTCAAATATGAGCAGGGCCAACCCCTGAGTGATGAAATAAACTTGCCCACAGTTGTTCTGGTGCACGGAGGGTGGAGCAGGGCGTGGAGGCCGGCTTCAGTTCTGCAAAGCTGTCTAGTAGGGACACAGGCCACTTTGGGAGAGGCCAGCTCCAACTTGGAAAAAAGGATGCATCCAAACTTGCATCCAGCAGGGAAATTCTGGAAAGGGTTCTTGCTGCCGAGTCCCTTGAAGGCCATGATGCTGTGATTCTGTGCATGGGAGCAGATCTAAGCTTCCACGTCCTCCAAGGCAGCCCTGACTGTTACTTATGCCTGCAACTAATGTTCCTGGGCCTGTAAGGCACTAGGGATACAGAGAGTCTCCTGGGAGAGAAGAGGCACTGTGACACATTAGAGATGGCCCAAGGAAGGACCTGCAGCTTTTGACGTGAGGAAGGAGAAGCAGGAAGCTTCTCAGAGGATGTGATGGGGAGGAGGGGGCAGTGTGCGTGCTTGGCCGTGGACCCTCAGGCAGAGGCTGTGGTTTAGAAAGGACAGGAGAACGTTTAGATGAAGCCACCATTCGAACTCCACACAGGGGCCTTCATGGTGCTGACTGACTCCCAGTAAGTCTGGGGTGGAGGCTGGGAGGAAACTGGGGTCTGGCCTGGTCCCCAGATAACACAGAGACCCCAGCAGCAGAGGCTGGCTGTGCCTAGTGGGGCTTAGCCATGACTCAAGCATTTGCAGACCTCTTTGACACAGGTTCCTCCCAGACTCCGTGACTCAGGCTGGCCTCTGAGGCCCGGTAGGGCTCCCTTCCCGGGAGGCTGGGGAGGGGCTGACGGCCACGTGTCCCTTCCCGGCCAGGAACAGGAGAACGTGCTGCAGCGCTTCATGCAGCTGCCTATGGTGAGCGGCACCTGCGAGTGCTTCCAGAAGACCTACGCCAGCACCAAGGAAGCGCACCCCCTGGTGGCCTCCGTGTGCAACGCCTACGAGAAGGGCATGCAGGGCGCCAGCAGCCTGGCCGCCTGGGGCATGGAGCCCGTGGTCCGCAGGCTGTCCACCCAGTGTGAGTCCTGCCCATGCCCTCCTACCAGGCTCTGCCTGCTCTGTCTGTCTATCCAGTTACCTGGTCACTCGTTTGCCACCTGGCTGCCTGCATTGTATCACCGGCTAATCTTATCCATGACTGTTAGATACAGATCTCTGAGCCTGCTCCCAGCATTGAAGCATTCTCATCTTCTGGGGGTGGGGGCAAGGGATAACTCTTTTCTCTTTCCTGTGGAAATCCCCCCACCCTCGCTTGGTACTGTCAACCTTATCTCAACACTGAGTGGTTAAAAGCAAAGGCCCCTGCGCCTGGTGGTACACACCTGCAATCCTAGTACTCTGGGAGGCTGAGGCGGGAGGATGTGAGTTCCAGCCTATTCTGGTCAACTTAATGAGACCCTATCTCAAAAAAGAAAAAGAAAAGCGAATCAAAGGGGCTCTTACAGCTTGTGGCTGGAAGTTTGTTACCCCTAAGACTAAATGTCTAGGCCTGGCCCCATTTTGGCCAACCCCAGGGGTCCGCTGCCACCCACCTCCCACCTGCACCCCTGCTTGCCCTCTTCCCCGTGCTTATTCAGAGCCCTGCAAGGTGGGAACAGAGGTGGAGGAGGAGGGTGATTCACATGGTCCCATTGCTCCTCCCTCAGCCAGGCTGTGACCTACCTGAAGCCACAGCTGGGTGGTGCAGGAATGACCCTGGCCTCAGGGAGTCACCAGTGGACTGGGGCTAAAGATGGTGAAGGGTTTTGGGCTCAGGTTGCCTGCCTGGGAGGCAGCAGGGCCGGTTACCTGGGTTTTGGGCTCAGGTTGCCTGCCTGGGAGGCAGCAGGGCCGGTTACCTGAGGGCTTCAGGGTGCTTTCCTGGGCACAGAGGCCACTGCTGGGTCCTTGCTGTGGGGGCAGGGCTCACCCCAGTACGACCCTTCTCTCCAGTCACAGC
Organism: Hydrochoerus hydrochaeris; assembly: GCA_004027455.1. Lineage (NCBI taxonomy): Eukaryota > Metazoa > Chordata > Mammalia > Rodentia > Hydrochaeridae > Hydrochoerus > Hydrochoerus hydrochaeris. The sequence continues at coordinate 119,562 of PVLA01004849.1, forward strand.
TGCCAATGAGCTGGCCTGCCGAGGCCTGGACCACCTGGAGGAAAAGATTCCAGCCCTGCAGTACCCTCCCGAAAGGGTGAGCACCCTCTTTTCTGATGTCCCTGTGCTGTGCGGTCACTACTTCCCAGAAGAGGGCAGGCGCTGCTGGTGTCAGTGTCCCCACTGCACGCAAACACTGCCCCAGTTTGGGGAGGCTGCCAGACCCTACGCAGGCAGGGTTTCCAGGAGAGCGGGTCCAGGGCAGACCCATCGGGAGTGCGGGGTGGGTCCCACAGCCACCTGATAGCCATCCCTGGGATCTGGGCTCTGTGTATCTGCACTGGATGCAAGGCACCTTAGCTCATGGGGCACATTCATTGGGGTTCTGAGATTGTACCCCATGTCCTTGAGATTCAATGCCTAAGGGCCAGGAGATCAAACAAGTCACTTCCGCTGGCCACATCTTGACTGGGTGTTGGCTAAGGTGCAAGACCAAATTAGGCGCTTTGGGGGAATAAACTTCAGTCTTGAGTCTCTGGCATTATCCATTTCATTGACTGCCCTCTGCCCATGCTGGGAGCCTTCCCTGAGTCCTCTCGCTTAATCTCTTTCACCCTCTGTGAGAAAGGCTCCTTGCCCCATTGCACAGAGCAGAAAGCTGGTGAGGTGACTGTGGCAGCCACACAGCCTCAGGGGGAGACCCCAGGGCACCAGGTCAGCCTGCGCTCAAGTGAGTGTTCTGACTTCAAAGCCAAAAGATGCCTGGTTTTTTGAACAAAAGGCAACAGTGTCTTCATCACAAAGACTCCCGGTTGTGGAGGAGGAAGGCTGATTGTTTTAGGATACAGGACACAGACAGGAATCTGAGGAGGTGGCACCAGGGGAGCAGGACCAGTGTGTCACATGGTGACTGGGGCTGTCCTCACTACGGGGACGGGGACGGTACCTTGACAGACAGTGTGGTGCAAAGAAGCCAGGAGGTCCGGGTGGTTGGCGTGGGGCTTGGTAGTGTCCTTTACCTCTGAAGCCTGGCTTAACCCAGGTGCCCACATACCAGTGCCAGTGCCTTGGGCCTTTTCAGTGAGGCCTTGGGCCTCCCAGGGTCTGCGCGGAGCCCTCTGCAGCTGACTCCTTACACCCACCGCCCCCAGATCGCCTCAGAGCTGAAGGGCACCATTTCCAGTCGCCTTCGCAGTGCCCGCAACAGCATCAGTGTGCCCATCGCAAGCACTTCAGACAAGGTCCTGGGGGCTACAGTGGCCGGCTGCGAGCTGGCCTGGGGAGTGGCCAAGGAGACTGCAGAGTACGCTGCCAACACCCGAGCTGGCCGGCTGGCCTCTGGAGGGGCTGACCTCGCCCTGAGCGGCATTGAGAAGGTGGTGGAGCTCCTGCTCCCTCCGGCCACGGAGGAGTCAGGTACCTGCACCGAAGCCAACACACCTGCCCTGTGGACCCGGCGGGCCCCCATGCACCTGCCCCATGCTGGGCAAGGGAGTAGAGACAGCTCAGCGAGATTCCAGAGGGACCTGTGATCCCCTGGTCCCTTCCCCATCTCATAAGAAGGAACATGAGTGGCACCTGTCACTGTGCCTTGTGGTTTGCCCAGCCCCACTCTGAGCTGCTTTCTCTTCTTTCCCCCCAACCCCATCCAGCCTCTGCTCCTGGACACCAGAGGATCGAGAAACCTCCTAAGGCCAAGCCAAGCCTCTCGAGCAGGGTGGGGACCCTGGCCAACACCCTCTCCCAACATGTGGCCTGGGTGCTGAAGCAGGGCCACTCCTTGGCCATGTGGATCCCGGGCATGGCACCCCTGGTGAGAGTCTGGGCTCCGCCTGAGCCTCCTGTGCCCTGGTCCCTGCAACCCTGGAGTATTCTAACCTGGCTGAGACTTTAGCTGTAAGGAAAAGGGACTTTAGGAAGAGTACAGGGCTAGTCCTCTGGGGTGCTGCGGTGGTCCTGCCCCACTGCCCACTTCCATCTCCTTATTCTTCCCGACTGCTCCCTGACACCTCAACCCCCAAGCATCATCCTTAAATAAGCAAAACACAAAGCCCTCTGCTAAAAGAAAGCACAGGTGGCCTTTGTCCTCACTACCCCCAGGTTTTGTTTTATAGGACATTGTTGTTTGGAAATAGGTCTATGTAGTCCAGGCTGGTCTTGAATTCACCATCCTCCTGTCTCAGCCTCCTGAGGGCTGGGACTACAGGCATGCACCACCAGACCTGGCTAATCTCAGCTTTTTTTTTTCTTTTTCTCTCTTCTTCCTTTTCCCCTCTTTTCTTCCTTTCTTCCTTCCTTCTATCTTTCCTTCCTTCCTTCCCTTTGTCCCACCCTCCCTATGACCCTTGTGTCTCCCAAAAGACATGTGAAAAATGTTCATGCCCACTTTTCCCTTAGCCAAGGCTGGGGACAGTGCAGAGCACAGCATCTTCTGTAGCAGGGTGCTGGGTGGTGGATGCACAAAGGAGTGCTGTGGGTGACAGGCAGGGGGACTTCCATGTGCAACTGCAGAGGGAGCCTGTCACGCGTCCAGCTGAATGAAAGAAGCCATTCATGAGCAGATACACGGGTGACCCATTTATAGGAAGCTCTAAAACAGCCTGGGGCCGGGGTTAGCTTGGGGACAGAGTGCTCAGTTTGGTCATGGCCAAGCTGAGGTTTCCTCCCCACACGAAAAAACCAAACCAAAACCAAAACAAATGAATGCGTGGTCATAGAGGTCTGAATTGTGCCCACTCCTGGGGGAGCTCTGGGCCCCCACTGTTACACAGAGGCACGCTTGCAAAAATTCACAGAGCTGTTCACTCTCCTGCATCCTAAGCTGTCACTCCACAGAGTTTTAAGAAGTCTGCAGGGGTCAGCCCTGCCCCAGCCTGGAGATGAGGCGCTCCAGCTGCTGTGGTCCTGGCCTTCAGCAGGGGCTGCTAAGTGGTGGCTGCTCTGTCCCTCCTTCAGAGCAGCCTGGCCCAGTGGGGTGCGTCGGCCGCTATGCAGGTAGTGTCCCGGCGACAGAGCGAGGTACGAGTGCCCTGGCTACACAACCTTGCTGCTGCCCAGGGTGAGGACCAGGATGACCAGACGGACACAGAGGGGGAGGAGGCGGAGGAGGAGGAGGAGGAACCAGCGACTGAGGAGAACACACTCCGTGAGGTGAGGGAGCGCATGGGAGAGTGAGGCCCATGGCCCATGGTGGGTGACAAGCAGAGGCAAATGAAGGTCTCTGTCCCCAGACCAAAGTATTTCCATGTCACTCTGAGCCGACCCTCAGAAGACTCCATGAAATAGGCAGGGTAGAAATGGTCATCCCATTGTGCTGGCTTAGAGAGAGAACATAACTCGCCCAAGGCCACACAGCTAGTGGCAGAGCTGGGGCTGCAGTTCTGTGGATTTGGCATCCATGTGCCCTACCCTGTAGCCCTGGGGCTAGGGGGAGGAAGGCAGGGTCAGGAAAGTCACCACAGGGTACTGACCTTGCTCTGGCCCTCAGGTGGCGGCCCTGACTCACCCACAAGGCCTCCTGGGCACCATGGTGAACACCCTGCAGAAGACACTCTGGGGCAGCGTCTCGGCTGTGATGTGGGCACCCAAGGCTGTGATGAGCACAGCAGGGAGGGTGCTACACCTTACAGCGGCCCCGGCTGCCTCCCCGAGCAAGGGGCGGGCCATGTCCCTGTCGGATGCTCTGAAGGGTGTCACTGACAATGTGGTGGACACAGTGGTGCATTATGTGCCGGTGAGTCCACCTGGGCGCCTCTGTCTCCCTTGCAGGTCTAAAACAGACTGAGGGGCTGCAGTTCCCCATGTCCCCCCAGTCCCTGGAGATCCTCTTCCAACCTCAGTGCCCCAGAAACATTGCACATACTGGGATCTCCCCAGCCCCAAGAGCACAGAGGCAGAGGGCACCCTGCTAGTGGGGAATCCTGGGGACCCCAGTGGCTCAGCCCTCAGCCCTCACCCGCTTCTGAAGGACCTTCCTGGGCAGGTGTGGAGGGGAAGTTTCCAAGCAAGCAGCTGGCCGGGTCCCAGTTCTATCACTTGTCATCAACAGGAGAAAGTCAAGGGAAATGGGTGCCACCCCTTGACGGTCTCTAGGCCCCTTCCCAGGGCATGTTTCAGGCTGACCAGGCTCAAGAAGGCTTGGTCAGAGTACCTCAGAGCTGGCTAGAGGTGGGTCACTCAGGCACTCCCACCAAGAGCACCCCAGGGGCCTTGGCAGCCAGCTTGGCCCAAACCATGCCCAGGGCCTCACTTAGCTGTAGCCCAAGGAAGCATCAGGAGAGTCACCGATGCCCCTGGGGAAAGGTCTTGCCTTGCCCGAGGGGTCGCCCAGCAGGCTGTCAGTTACCAAACCTCAGAGCTCTCCCTGGCTGTCCATCCTGCTGTCCCACACCCTGGCCTGCCCTCTCACGTGGCTGCTTTTTGGGGGATGGAGGTAGGGTCCCAGAATGGGGCTTAGGCTCCTGGCGTGGTGACCCAAATAGAGGCCCTAACGCGCTTGCTGGGCCCGCAGCTCCCCAGGCTGTCCTTGATGGAGCCCGAGAGCGAATTCCGGGACATCGATAACCCACCGGACGAAGCACAGCGCCGGGAGGCGGAGCATAAGGGGTCCGGGCCGCAGCCCGCCAGCCCCGAGCCCGCGCCGCACCCCGCGCAGCACCGCGGAAGCCTGCGCGGCGCGCGCGGCCCAGACCAGGGGGACTCCGGGGAGCCACCCGCCGCGCCGCGCCCCGGCTTCCTGGCCACGCCCCGCGAGAAGCCGGCGCGCAGGGTCAGCGACAGCTTCTTCCGACCCAGCGTCATGGAACCCATCCTGGGCCGAGCGCAGTACAACCAGCTGCGCAAGAAGAGCTGAGCGCGCGCTACCCCGCCAGGGCCGGGCTCCCTGAGCGAGAAGCCACGCTTCCAAGCGACTCCTCCCTCTAGAGGGTCCCCAGGGAGCCCGAGCCGCCTGGCCACCGTGCGCCCAGCACACGTCATTTCCAGAGCATCTCTTTGGGGACCTGCCCTGATGTCCGTCCCCCCCCAGGAGTTGTTGTTTAGTTTGATCGCTTAGTTCTTTAACCAAATCGTGGCCAAATGCTAGTTTTAGCCTTGAGCTCAGAGATCTCCGCAACCTAGGCGCTCAGCAGACCGCTTGGAAAGGATCACCAGGAGCAAAAGCGCTTGTGCATTTATGTAGTGTTAGTGTAACTTTTGAAATACCGCTACCCTGTGCGGGCTGAACCCCAGGCTTGTTCTCTGTGGCGCCACCTTCTGGTTGGCAGCCGCATTTCCATTTGCATGGTCGCTCTCCTAAATGCGGGTGCCCCCAAATGCTAAGAGGTGACAATGATGATCTTCACCCAATGCTCTATATTTTCTAGACCATATATACAGACTCCATCACTACTATTCTCTCCAAGTCCTCTTTTTGGAAATGCCAATACTTGGTAAATCTAGGAGATGCATAAATATAATTTAAAAATTCAAATTTTTGCAAGTGTGTTTTCCTCTCTGAATTCTCCAGATTGCCTTTGTAAGCATGGCATGGTCAGTCTCTGGTGTATACCTCTTGCTACAGGCTGAGTGTGTGCAAGCACTTGCATATATATTCACCCTAGTGTACACAGGCTGTGTGCTCTGCCTTTCTCACTCAACAGTACACCTTTGGGCCAGGCATAGTGGTGCATGCCTGTAATCTCAGCACTCCGGAAGGCTGAGGCAGCAAGATCAGGAGTTCAAGCCCAGCCTGGACGATTTAGTGAGATATTGTCTCAGAAAAGTAAAAAGGGCTAAGGATGTAGCTCAGTGTAAGGCCCTGTGTTCAGGTCTCAGTGTACACACACACACACACCTCTCTTTACTGGGATTGTAAGTACCATGTTTTAATTTAACCAGCTCTCTAATGAGGGACCTTTAGGTTGTTCCCAGTCATTACGCTACAGTGCTATAATAAATGTCCTTATCAAAAATGTCTCATGTAAGGCTGTAGCTCAGTGATAGTGAGTGTGCTTAGCATGTGCAAAACCCGGGTTCCATCCTCAGCACCACAAAGTAAAAAGTCTCGTGTGCATATGTGGCTATATTGAAGGGTAAACTGTAATCGGTACTATAGCATTGTGATGTGCTGGGTGAGATTGTGTGCAGTTTAAATATTGGGTGGGAATTCCAAGTAGTCCTGCAAACCAAACTCTATTTTTCTAGCTGTTTTCATCTGCACAGATAGTTATGACACATCTGTCATCCCTTTTACACATCTACATACACACCTGTGCCCCGTTGACACGAGTACCCTCTTGGCCACCACTTGTTGCACACCTGAAATCCCAGTTCCCTGAAACTGATGCTGGGGTCTTGGCAGATCATGGATGCAGTGAATTCCAGGCCTTAATGCATGATGTAGGATCTGAGAATGTCAGTAACAGCCATGGGGGTGGCCGCTGGACACATATATGAGGACACAAGCACCACCCACTGTGCTCACCATGCCCAGCAGTTCTCTGAGAGTGGGGATGAGGATCTGGCAAGGGGGGGGTCCTCAGAAGCTGATGTGACAAGGCTGTAAAGAGCACCCAGCCCTGTCCAGCTGTGGCTGGGCTCCACAGCAGCTTCTGGGACAACACTGTCAAGTCTGCAAATGCAGAGGGAAGCACTTACCTGCCTTGGCCTCCTCCTCACAGGCTGCTTTCTCCTGGGGCTCCAGAAGCCACACACTGAGCCGCCCACTTCTCCATAGTTCCATGACTGCTCTCACTAATTAAGCTGTGCTCCGGCAGGCAGAAAATCTGCCCTCTCAGTACCCATGGGCACTGGGGCCTGGAGAAGGCTGAGCAGGTTACATACCTACTAGCCAGGCCCAAATCCTCACCCAGCCTTCAACCTCAGCAGGAATGTTGGGGGCTAAGATATGGAATACAGCAATATACTGTAAAAGTCACTTTTGGCTCCGAGCCAGGTCCTTGATATTTTAGAACATTTTTCCAGGAACAAGGACAAAGTGGCTCCTTTCATGACAGACATTGGCTTCCTTGGCTGTAGGCCTCATGGAGAACTTTGAGCTGGGAACCATCACTGTGCGATGAGCCTTCTCGGTCAAGTTCACAGTCGGTATGTTTGGTAGCTTGGGCCCCAGAGAAGCCGATCTATCTCACTCCAAAAGGCCCAGGGCCCTTGCCAGAGAAACACCTCCTGCCCTCTGTCTTTGTTACTTTCTCGTTGCTGGAACACAACACCCAACACCCACAGCTTGAAAAAGGTTTGTTTTGGATCTTGGTTCAGTCCATGGTTGACAGTTTGGAAGCAAGAAAGCAGGGCCTGGCACAAGAGCGCTGCTCAAGTCAGGGCAGCCAGGAACAGGGAGACAGAAAAGAACAGGGAGCAGACACACCCTCCAGCCCACACCCCCATGACTGCCTCCTAACGACACCCTGAGCTATAAACTCACACTGGACCAATCCGCTGATGATTATAACACTCCCACAATCACATGAGGCTTTGGAGGACATCTAGATATAAACCATAACACCATGGATTGCAGCTTACAAACGCATCTCCAGCTCAGTCACGCTTATGCTTATAACTTATTGGGGAGAAGTTAGTCACACGGCCCCTCCTAGCAGAAAAGAGGTTGGGAAATATAGCTTTTATTTGTAATGGCTGTGCAACCAGTTAAAAATCAGGAGTCCTAAGTGGAGGGAAAGCAGACCTCAGGGGAAGGGACAACTTGCAACTTCTGCCACACCAATCTGTAAATGCACAATTGAGTCGTTCCCATATTTTTATGGTTATGTGCACTGGGCGTGGTGGTACAGGACTGTAAAATCAGCACTGGGAAGCTGAGGCAAATGCAAGCCCAGCCTGGATGACTTAATGAGAAAAGTTCTTTATATTTTTCTTCTATTTGATAAAGAATAATAACTTTTATCTACTATTCACGACACATAATATTTTTCCAGCTTGTAGTTTCTCTTTTCTTTCACAGTTACTTTGAATAAATGATTCTTAGTTGTTTTTATTTTTTTTTTAATTTAAAGGCAAGGTCTCATTGTGTAGGTCAGGCTGGCCTTAAAATCACTATGTAGCCCAGGCTGGTCTTGAACTCATGGAGATCCTCCTGCCTCAGCCTTCCAAGTGCTGGGATTGCAGGCCTTTGGTTTTAATATAGTTGAATTATCATTTCCTTTTTCATTCATACTTTGTCATTTTGAGTTATGCTTTAAAAACTTTTCCTAATCATGAAGTTATCATGCTATTCCCTTGTATTTTCTTCTAATATTCTATGATTTTGTTTTCTATATTTAATTGTTTTGGAATAATTTAAGTAGGGAATGCAATTTTTTTAACCTTGTGAGAAACTAATTGTCCTATATATTTCATAATTGCTTGAGTTTTTAATTTTGCTCTAATTTAATATGCAGAAAGTGATAGGAATTCTCTTGGAAGTCAACGGGGAGCTTCTGACTTTTGCTGTCTGATGCCTGGGTAATGTTTTTGCATATTCAGCTGGAGTTACACATTAGGTTCTGCCTGATGTATTGGACAGTCTGATCAACACTCGTCTGCCCTCCAGCTCTGCTATAAATCAGGTTCTGGGCATGGATTCTGTCTGTCCCTGCGGCGTTACCACAAGAGTTTCAAATATGTTTTCCTATCTGTTTGGGCATCCCAACCCCTCCAGGAGGTCTTTGCTACTTCTGCTTTTTCTATACAGGTAATAAAATCAGCTCGCCAAATTCCATAAAAGGGATTTCTACACACTCAACTTAATTCAATTATTTACAATTATTCTTTGCTCTTTTAATGTTCACAAGTTGGCTGGTTGAGATCTTTGTCTTTCCAACACCTGTGTCTTTCTGCACATTTTAAAAGCATCTTGCTGGGCACAGGGCACACTCTTGTAATCTCAATTACTTGGGAGGCTGAGACAGGAGCACTGCAAATTCAAGCCTAGGCCGTGAAACAGCAACATAGTGATAGCCTGTTTCAAAATAAAAAGGAGAAAAAAATAAACTGAGAATATAGCTCAGTGCAAAGGCCCTGGGCTCAATCTCTAGTACTGGGCTGGGAGCAGGAAGCATCTAAATATTTTGAACCCCCAGCAAATAAAATCCAGTTCTTGACCCAATATATGGAACCACCACTTTGAATGGGGAATAGAAATAAAGACCAGAGTTTACACACTGGAGTGCAGGCTAGATGGTCTCACATGGATGTTGGTGATGGACACGAATGCAGTACTTATCCACAGCATGAGCTAGGAAAGCTGCTTCCAGAGTCCTGAATTCATAGTGATAGTTCCAATGGACTTGAACACCACAGAATTATTTTAAAATTTTACAGTCACATAAAAGCTTTGATTTTCTCTTCAATTAAATTAGTATAATTGTGTCACCGAAATCAGGTCTGGAGGCTGAGCCCACAGGAAAAGCGTGTCTGACAGATAAGGCTGGGGCAGAAGAAAGGCTGTAGTTACTGGCAGAAGAACAGAGAGGAGGGAAGTTTGCTCACAAAGCACCTTCAATTCTAGGGAATCAAGGGTGATCGAGGATGATGAAGAGAGCCAGGCTAATATTCACGCTTTTCTTGGACTAGGCTGAGATTATCCGGGACCTCTGCTATTTCTTTTTCCTCCTTTCATGTCTGGTGCTCCTGTTTGGTTGTTTGCTTTTTATTTTTATTTTTTAAAAATTTTATTTAAAGAGAAACAAAAGCATGTAAAGGGTCGAGGTAATACAGAATTCAAAAAAAAAAAGATAAACCATAAGAAATCACTAGTTAAAATTACATATTGTCCTCTTAGAAATAGTTGCTCAAGTTACAAAATTAAAGCATACAAAGTTAGATAGTCAAACAGTGAGAGTGTAGAGAGCTATGCATGCATGAATATCTGCATGTATTTCTATAATTACTGTATTAGAGGGAAAAACAAAACTTAGCAAGACAAAACAAAACAAATTCCTATAAAAACATGAAACCAAAAAGTCATATAAAGCCACAGTACAAGGTGATCTACAATGATTACTGTGTTGTTTCTTACTATCTTCAATAGAATGTCTATATCATCAGGCATAATTCAATATAGCAGTATGATTGAGTATAGCAGTAAATAACAATATTAGTAAAAATAAAATGTTGTAGACAGTATAAAACTTCAAAGGCAGGTAATAATCAAACCATAGTGGATATTGTAGTGGATCTTGTCATCTTAAGTGCAGTTGCCTATACTCTCAGACTTGATATTATCAATCATAACAGCTTTGAATAAAATCTATCAATACAAAATAGTGATCCAACAAACCAGATTCAATTACGATCAGTCATGGTAATACAGTATAGGTTTTATAGAGCTTTAGATTAAGTTAATAGGAAATTAAGGATGATTACCATACTATATCTTGTTATTTTCGGGACTACTATCTGTGCCCTCAAATCTAGTACAGGTAAAAATGACTGGAACAGAATATAATACATCTAAGCAGAATAGTGTGAGTAATGTGGGTTTTAAATCCTGGTGCACTATTAACAATATAGCGTATCAAGACCATCTATGTTAGAGTTTCTAGTTATCCTTCTCTGCCTCATTTCTGCTATGCTATTTTTCTGCCTTTGTTTATCTAGTTTTCTCCTTCATTCTACTTCCTGCCCATTCATTGAGGCCTTCCTGCCACTGTTCCTAAAATCCTGGTATTTTTTTTGTCTCTCTCTAGAATGTCTTTCAGTATTCTCTGTAGGGTTGGATTGGTGGTCACAAACTCCCCCAGTTCCTCTTTGTCATGGAAGCATCTTGTTTCTCCATCAACTTCTAGTGACAGTTTTTCAGGGTACATCAATGTGGGATGGAGATTATTTTCTTTCAGGGCTTGTAACACTTCGCCCCAACTTCTTCTTGATCTGATGGTCTGTGTTGAGAAGTCAGCTGTGATTCTGATGGGCTTACCTTTATAGGTAATCTGTTTCTTTTCTCTGATGGCTTTTAATATCCTGTTTTTATATTGAATTGCTGGCATCTTGATTATTATATGTCTGGGTGTAGATCTGCTTTGGTTGTAGGTGGCTGGAGTTCTGTATGCCTCACACAACCGAATGTCATTTTCTTTTCCCATGCTTGGGAAGTTTTCCTTAATTATTTGCATGAATAGCCTTTGTAATTCGCCTGTATGTATTCCTGCTTCTTTGTTCACATTTCTTATTCTTAAATTGTAGATTCTCTTGTCATCTTCTAGCCTTTGTATTGTTACTGCTTGTTTCCTTGTTATTTTTAAGAGATCTTTCCTTTCATGATCACACACTTGCCAACTTGTCTTCAAGCTTTGATAGTTTATCTTTAGTTTCTTTTAAGGCGTTTTGCCTGCTTTCAATGGAGTTTTTAATTTCCTGGTAGTCTCTTTGAATCTGCTTCATGTATTTTATATTTTCTTTATATTCTTTATCGAATGTTTCTCTCCTTTTTTTGTGTTCCTCCCTTCTTCCATCTGTATCATCCTGAGAGATGCTTCCTGAGAGCATTTCTTTTATTACCCTACTCATATCCTGCTTTATCTGATTTAATATTTCAGTTTTGAGCTCGTCTACAAGGTCCCGAAGATATCTCTTAATGTCCATTGAAGCCATGTCTGATGTTGTGTGCTTGCCGCCCTCAGTTACCCTTATTTTTCCTTCTCCTGGTTCAGTGTTCTCAGGGTTCTGTGCTGGGGCCCTCCTCCTGCCTGTCTCTCCTGTCAAGGGCCTGGCTTCCTCACACAGGTTACAGTGCAGGTCCCAGCCCCCTTCCCTGTTGGCCAAGTTTCCTCCGAAGCATGCTGGCGAGGGACCTCCTCTGCCCTCTCCTGCCTGCTGTTGTCACTGAGGTGTAAGCAGCGGCTGCGTATGCCTGCCCCTCCCCACCAGGCCAGCCAAACTTCAGGGGCCTTCACCTGGTCAGTGCGTGCTAGGCGCAGGGAATGGATTTGGGATGGCTCATTGGGTCCCAGCCAGGGGCGCGGCCCAGTCCAAGCAAATCAGCACCAATCTGCTCTGGGGAGGGAGGAACCAACTGAAGTCACTGTTGCTCCCAGTTCAGGCTCCTCCTGCCCAATTCCAACATGTGGCCCATTTGGCCACGCCCTTCCTTTGGGGGGGGTCTCACTCCCAACACTGACGGTGGATTAATGAAGGTCCCTTTGCTGGCTCCACTCTCCATTGGGCTCACCAACCCCCAATTTCAGCGCTGCTGTGCTTCCTATGAGTGGCGGTGGGAACGAGTTTGGGCGGCTCTGCCTGCCAGCGCAGATTCAAGCTGGTGCACACTTGGCGAGTCACCACAAAAATGCTGTGTCCCTTAATTTTTAGTTGTTTCAGTTGTAGTCTCGAAATAGTTGATGAGCTTTTTTACATTTTAATTTCTTCCTGTGTCAAGAGGATCCATCTCCCTCTGTCTGGGTCTCTCCAGGGTGTTTTATTCCGGCAAATGAGTTCTTTCTCCTGGGAGGCTTTGTATTTTGTTGCTCACTGATCAGCCATCTTGTCTTCTCCCAGTTGTTTGCTTTTTAAATTTAGTTTAGTTTAGTTTTGTTTGAGATAGAGTCTCCCTATGTAGTTCAGATTGGTCTTAAACTCACCAGATAACCCAGGTTGACCTCAAATTCATGGTGATCCTCCTGCCTCAGTCTCCCAAGTGTTGGGCACATGCCACCACACTCAGCCAAAGTTAGTGATTTTTAAGTCAATCAGGAAACAGTAAAACTTGAGCATGGTGGCACACACCTGTAGTCCCAGCTACTCAACAGCCTCAACAGTTTGAGGCCAGCCTGAGTAAAAGAGATCCTGCCTCAAAGTAACAAAAAGGGCCAAGTGATGTAGCTCAGTCCATGTTTACCTAGTGTGGAGAATGCCCTGTGTTCAGTTCCCAGCCTTGCAAAGAAAAAAGAGCAAATGAAGCTAGAGGGATTGTTTAGATTTTTCCTTAGCAACAAACATAATTATAATTTTAATCATAACTCCTCTGAAAGTGTGGCATTTTTTTTTCACTATCATGGTTTGTTACACTTATGCAGAGAAAGATCCAAGTTTTGCCAGGTGTGGGGGTGCACTGGGAGGCTGAAAAAGAAGGATCACCATGAGTTTGAGTTCAGCCTGGGCTACCCAGTGAGTTCAAGGCCAGGCTGAACTGCATAGGAAGATCCTGTCTCCCAAAAAGAAAATTAAATCAAAAAATAAAAAATCCAAGTTTAGCATTCAGTTTCATTACACTTAGACTCTAAAGGAATGAATCTATTTGGTGGCAGGTGGATCTGTGCCCTTCCTGTTCAGTCTGAGAGTACTGGTGCCAATAGTGTAATTCTTAGTGTGTCAGACAGCAATGGTGATGTGGCTACACTTTCCAAGAACCCCCCCCCCCATATATTTTTTTTGCTTTTTGACACAGGGTTTCACCGTGCAGTTCAAGCTAGCCTTGAACTCACTTTGAAGCACAAGTTGGCCTCAAACTCATAGTGATCCTCCTGTCTCAGCCTCCTGTGTTGCTGGGATTACAGGCATGCGCCACCTCGTCCAGCCTGCTTGCACTCGTTTACCCTCAAGTTAATTGTATTCATTGTAGGAAGTGCTACTGCTTCTGCAGCTTTTAACACAGACGTGGGGTACGTGAATGACGTCTTCAGGATCCCCAAATCAGTTGGCCAGCCTTGTGCAGGACAGGATTCTTGGATGTGACTGTGGACAGCATCCCAGGCTCCATGTGGTTCTGCTTGGGGGCAGTAAACCATTCCCAGAGATGCCAACCCCTTACTGGTGATTAGCTCAGCCGAACAGGTTTAAGCCGTGTATTGCGTGAGACGCGAAGGAAAGCAGTAGGTAGGGAAAGATCCCTCGATCCTGAGATCCTTCCTCTGGATGTTTTGCGTCTGCCTGTGAGGACCAGAAGGAGAGTGGGCGGAACCAGGTCTTTGGTAACGTGGCGCCTGACTCCGCCCGCCGTGAGGTGGGGCCTCCTCCTCCCAGCTCTTTTCAAATTGTGCTTTCTGCTGCTTGAGGCTGAAGGTTTCTTGCTATAGATCTATGTGAAGGGCGCCAGCAGTTTCTGTAGCTTTTAATTGTGCTGCCTGTTTGTGACCTGGGATCTTCTACTATTATATGTGCAAGCTAAATTTTACTGTTGTGTTGGAGCTCAGTATCTCTAGTGATATTTTCTGTCCCTCTTTCTTTCTAGGTGATGAAGATGAACGCAGGGCTTTTGCGTGCTAGGCAAGCTCTCATCACTGAGCTGCAGCCCCAGCCCTGTTTTTAGATTTAACTAAAACCCAACCACACCCCGAGCTCCCTTCACAAACACAACCCCGCCGCTGTCACAAAGAAGAGGTCACCACCTCCCGGGCTGCAGGTGGACATCGCTGTACCACTTTCTGCGCCTCCTGCTGACAAATTTCCCTTAATTACGACTGTAAGATACAATTTACTTTCAGAAATGCTAGAATTTCAGGAAATTAGTCTTGAAGTGAGGAAGCATTGTCTAATGTGGGGAGATGGACGTTTTGGCTGGCTTGTTTTTCTTCCCCACGGAAGACGCCTTGGCACGCGGAACAGAAAGCAGAGCTGGATGAAGAAGGGATTCTGAGCCTAAGGTTGGCGACTTGACTTCTAGGAAACCATGACGTGTGATGCGGCGGACCCCGGCTCCTTCTGAAGCCCCGCCCCGTCCAGGCCCCGCCCCACCTCGGCCAGGTCCCACCCCGCCTCGCCCCGGCCCCTCCCCTCCCGCCCAGGCCCCGCCCAGTCTGCGCAGGCTCTCGGCGCCTCCGGGCTCCCGGTCTCTCCCTCCGCCCCCAGTGCCGGGGCGGGCGGAGTTGCGGGCTGCAGGAGGGGTGTTTGGGGGCCGAGGGTCCCGGTGACGGCATCGGGGCGCGCCGCGCTAGGGCGCAGAGCCTGATTGCTCGGCTCGGCCTGCGCTCTCCTGGGGCAGGTGGGTATGGACCTCGGCCGGTGTGGGGCGAGGACCTGGCTTAGGAGGTCGCTTGCTCCCCGGGCCGGGCCTGGGCGCGCGGCTCCGGGGCTGGGATCCTGGCCGGCGCGAGGTACCCCGGTCCTGCTCCTGCTCCGGAAAGTGGCGCTCCAGTCCCTGGATGTGCGCGCTGCCCCGGGCTTCGCCGGCCTGGACGGGAGCGGGCGGCGGGACCCCCTGTGACCGTCTGGGCCCGGTGCTCCCGTCCCGCGCCCGCCGCCTCCGTCCCGGGACCCTCTGCCCCAGGCTCACGATCACTGGGCGGCGTTGTCTGGGCCCTCGCTGGGCGCAGGACCCTAGAAGTGCGAGGCAGAGTTACCGCTGTGAGCCAGGGGCCAGCACCCAACAGGGGCCTGGTGACTGAAAGAATGAAAAGTGACACGTGCCAAGAGGCGCGACTGTAAATAATAGCATATTTGCCGGGCGTGGTGGCGCATGCCTGGAATCTCAGTCCTCTTGGGAGGCTGAGGCAGGAGGATGGCAAGTTCAAGCCCAGCCTGCGCAACCTAGCGATTTAGTGAGACCCTGTCTCAAAAGCAAGGGCGGTGGGGTAGGAATGTTACTTGGTGCTAACACCCTGGCAATCCCTGTAGCAGAGTAGGGAAAGTGCTGTGTGCGGGCCTGGGGCCTGGAAATGCTGGAAGAGGAGGGTGGATGAAGATTATTCATCACTATTTATTGGGTGCTGTTGGACCTTGTGCTGGTGAGAGAAAACAAAGAGTGCCTTCAGCTCCTAGTATAGAGGTTGGAGGGGTCAGTGGGTAACCTGGCAGTCGCATTGGTGTAGTTAGTTGCTGATGAGGCAGCCCAAGGGACTGTGTGTCTTGGTGGTGGTGATGGTGGGAACGGAGTCGAGGAGCTTCCCCGGCCTAGGGGCTGAGGGATGAGGACATCTGGGTAACACCCAAGGTTAGGGATCAGAGAGGGGAGGAAAGACCAGGGGTCCAAGAGGTGCAGTGGAGGTAGCAGTAGCTGTTTTAAGGCTTGCTTATCCCCCCCCCCCCATCACGTTTTTCTTTCAAGGTTTTGAATCCCAGGGGCAGCAAGGAGCCCTTTGGAATGGGAGTAAGCAGGAGTTTGCATTTGCATTTTTAAAAGATGCCCCTGGCTGCTGTGTTGGAGTAGGTAGAGGAACCTGGCCAAAGTCTTCCGCATCAAGATGTCAGTAGCCAGAGCAGAGCTGCTACAGGATGCACTTGGGAGAAATTTAGGAGATGGAAAGGGCAGGATTTGGTGGTGTTTGGTCTTGAAGGATCTGTTTGCCTTTTAGAAGGTGAGATGGAACTGGGTTTGTGGTGATGGGACAGAGACAATGGGACAGAGATAAGACAGACTGAAAAACTCAATGAATGGTAGGAAAAGGCATTTCTTGTATGTTGTGGTGCTATGTGCTGTTGTTGTTGTTTTAGAAAACGAGGTCACAGGGGAGGGTGCAGCAGGAACACAGAAGCCCCTGAGCTCCAAGCAGAGCAGTCAGGGTCTTACTTTGCAGTGATGTGAGCCATGAGCTGTTGTGGTGTAAGATTGCACCATGGTTCTCACAACACTCAGGCACCAGGTTGGGGCTGGGCTTTGACTCCCCCAACCCCACTCCACCAAGACCAGGTTCTGTGTGATCTGGCTCCCGGTCACCTGCGGGGGGAGTCTAGCCTCTGTGGGTGCCTACAGCAGAGCCTTTCCTCTCTCCGCAGGTCCTGGAGACGACCTCCCTCAGCATGGGGCTGGAGGCTCAGAGGCCACCAGGGGCTGAGGAAGCCCCTGTGAGGGTGGCCCTGCGTGTCCGCCCTCTGCTGCCCAAGGAGCTGCTGCATGGCCATCAGAGCTGCCTGCAGGTGGACTCCAGGTGGGGTCGAGTCACCCTGGGGCGGGACCGCCACTTTGACTTCCATGTGGTTCTAGCGGAAGACGCAGGACAGGAAGCTGTGTACCAGGCTTGTGTGCAGCCCCTCCTGGAGGCTTTCTTTGAGGGCTTCAATGCTACTGTCTTCGCCTATGGTCAGACGGGCTCCGGGAAGACGTATACCATAGGGGAGGCCAGTGTAGGTGAGTCCCCTAGAATGTTCCCCTGTGCCCTTTTGAGGGGTCTCAGCATTTTTCTAGCTTTCTAGCCTGGCTCTCCCTGCTGAAGGTGAGAAGTGAAGATTTTCTGGACAGAAAATTCCCTGTCCTGGGGTGAAATCAAGCCAAGGGTACTAATCTCTCGGGTCTCAGGGGTGGTGTAGTGGGAATGCTGACATCATGAGAGGTTATTAAGTAGGGGAGGTTGCTTCCAATTCTTTGCTTTTGCCTGTCTGTCTTGGAAAATGCCCAGCTCAGGGCATCCCTCCAATCCTGTCCTCTGCCACTGTTTTCTCCACGTGGGAGCCCCATTGCCATCTGCCTGCAGGAGCCTAGAGGCCTTGGGCCACATCCAGCTGAAGGCATGGTGGCAGGAGGCCTGTGGTGTCTCCTCAGCCTCCCTGCATGAGGATGAGCAGGGCATCATTCCAAGGGCCATGGCCGAGGCCTTCAAGCTCATCGATGAGAATGACCTGCTGGACTGCCTGGTGCATGTGTCCTATCTGGAAGTGTACAAGGAGGAGTTTCGGGACTTGCTTGAGTTGGGCACTGCCAGCCGGGACATCCAACTGCGGGAGGACGATCGAGGGAATGTTGGTAAGGAATCGGGAAGTCCCCAGTTCAGGGAGTGGGTGGGGCACCTGGCTTGAGGAGGCCTTATCTCACAGAGGGTGGCTGTTCTCTGTGGGAGCAGCACCTACCCAGGGAAACCAAGCCCCAGATGTCCGCTTGTCTCCCCTACCCCCAGCATGCTCAAGGTGTGCTTCTGTGTGCAGAGGGAGAGGCATTAAAGTGGGCATGGGAGACACTAGAGGCCCCAAGCCCAAAGCAGGATGGGCAGGATGTCCTGCACACGGGTAAGGGCCCCCGGGTCCAGAAAAGCAGGCAGGGGCAGTCCTGCTGGGCCAGCCTCCCGGCTGTTCATGCCGGGCTGCTCCTGCCCTCTGTGCCCACAGTGCTGTGTGGGGTGAAGGAGGTGGACGTGGAGGGCCTGGACGAGGTGCTGAGCCTGTTGGAGATGGGCAACGCAGCGAGGCACACAGGCGCCACACACCTGAACCGCCTCTCCAGCCGCTCCCACACGGTCTTCACGGTGACCCTGGAGCAGCGGGGCCGGGCTCCTAGCCGCCTGCCCCGACCGGCCGTGGGCCAGCTGCTTGTCTCTAAGTTCCACTTCGTGGATCTGGCGGGCTCCGAGAGGGTCCTCAAGACAGGCAGCACTGGCGAGCGGCTCAAGGAGAGCATCCAGATCAATAGCAGCCTGCTGGCGCTCAGCAACGTCATCAGCGCTCTGGGGGACCCCCAGCGCCGAGGCAGCCATATCCCCTACCGCGACTCCAAGATCACCAGGTGGCTGGTCCAGCTGTCTTGCCTAAGGGTGGTAGCTTTAGTCTGCCAGTAGGGGTGGGTTTTTCCCAACTTCTGGAGTGCACTGGCCTGTGCTGTCCCAGGTCTATGTGCCCAAGAAGCCATATCCAGGACCCCTCCCCCAACCCCCCCAACACTGTGCTGGGCATTGAACCCAGGCCCTTCACACTGATCCATATCCTCAGCCATTGATTATGTATTTATTTTTGAGGCAGAGTCTCGCTATGTAGTTCAGGCTGGCCTTGCACTTACTATGTAGCCCTGGCTGGCCTTGAATTCGCAGTGATCCTCCTGCCTCAGCCTCCCAGAGTGCTGGGATTATTTGGGCATGGGCCACTACATCCAGCCAGGACCCTTTTAGGTTTGGCCCTTGGGCCAGGCCTGGTGCTGGGACCCTGACACCTTGCCTTCGGGCCCTTAGGATCCTTAAGGACTCGCTGGGCGGGAACGCCAAGACGGTGATGATCGCCTGTGTCAGCCCCTCCTCCTGCGACTTCGATGAGACCCTTAACACCCTCAACTACGCCAGCCGCGCACAGAACATCCGCAACCGCGCCACGGTCAACTGGCGGCCCGAGGCCGAGCGTGCCCCCGAGGAGGCGCTTGCCGGGGCTCGAGGGCCGCCGCGGCACCGCTCAGAGACGAGAATTATCCACCGCGCTCGGCGCGCCCCCGGCCCTGCTGCCACCTGTTCGGGCGCACGTCTGGGCGCCGAGTGTGCGCGCTACCGAGCGCGCACTAGCGCCGCCTACAGCCTCCTGCGCGAACTGCAGGCGGAGCCGGGGCTGCCCGACGCCGCCGCGCGCAAGGTGCACGACTGGCTGTGCGCAGTGGAGGGCGAGCGCAGCGCCTTGAGCTCTGCCTCGGGACCCGACAGTGGCATCGAGAGCGCCTCGAGCGAGGACCAGGCGGCGCAAGAGACTGGCGGGCAAAAGGTGGCCGAGGGTCGGGGGCTGTGGATGGACCTGGGAGAGGGTCTTAAGCCAGCCAGCTGTGCCCCTGCCTGCTGTTCCTTAGCACAACACACTGAGGGCCTAGTCACTTCTGATGGCCATGGTCACCTTCTAAGCTTTTCGGAGCCTCTGGGTCTAGTCTGAAATAGGGGTAAGCTTAGTACCACGCCCTGGGGGTGTTGGCAGAGCTGGAGGGGTAACAAAAAGCCTAGCATGATAGTGATATTAATGAAAAGGTGCTAAGTGCCGAAATGGCCCACGTGGCTTGCAGAAGGAACCTCAGGCCAGTGGGGTCGGGCGGGTCTCAAACCCACATTGCAGGATTGTATGGAACAGTGAGAAACGGCAGAGACTGGACCTAGATGTTCCAGAGCCTTGCAAGCCTGTCCCCCACCCCAACCCCGATGCTCCCCAGGAAGATGGTGGTACACCGCAGCTCCTGGCTCTTCAGAGCCAGGTGGCCCGGCTGGAGGAAGAAAACCGAGACTTCCTGGCAGCGCTGGAGGACGCCATGGAGCAGTACAAGCTTCAGGTGGGGCTGGGCTGCCACAGTGCAGGAGAGCAGAGGGCAGGTCTGGCAAGTGTCCCAGGGTGAGCGCTGGGTCGCTAAAGTGGGGACCTGGGGGTGGTGTAAGGAGGACAGTAAGGAGACAGGGTGCACACCAGGAGCAAGGACTAGGTGGTGTAGGTGACTGTGCCCAAATCCTTGCTGGATGGGAGGTGTGACCTGAGCAGTGGGCAGGATTCCACCGTGGAGCCAGGTGGCTACAGGTGTCTGGGGCTGTGGGAGGGTGTTGGGGATGTGTGACGGGGCAGCTGAGCCTGAGCCAGTGTAGTGTGTGGGCCCTGGGATGGATCAAGTCTCCTGGGATGCTGGGCTGTCCTCAGGTTTCATCCTGGAGGCCAGGTGCTCCCAGACTCAGGGCCTGCACTCCCTGGCTGGCCGGCATGCCCGGTGTCCCTGTCCGTCAGCACCTGGCTGTGTCTTGCAGAGTGACCGGCTGAGGGAGCAGCAGGAGGAGATGGTGGAGTTGCGGCTGCGGCTGGAGCTGGTGCGGCCTGGCTGGGGGGTCCCGGGGCTCCTGGAGGGCCTGCCTCCTGGGTCTTTTGTCCCAAGGCCTCACACAGCACCCCTGGGTGTTGCTCGTGGCCATGTGCTAGGCATGGTGCTCCCTTCCTGCCTCCCTGGAGATGAAGCTTGCCCTGAGCAGCAGGGTGAGGTGAGTAGGGGTGAGGCTGGGTGGCTGCTGGGCACCGTTGGACTGGTCAGGCTTGAGCAAGGGTTCCTCATCTCTGTCTCTGTGGCACTAGCTGTGAGATAGAAGATGCCTGTTTCAGGTGTCTTGAGACCAAGATGTAGGTGACTATGGGCTTTCTCAGAAGAATGCAGAGCCATTGTGCCTCTGTGGGGTAGCTGGGGATTTCTGAGTGAGGAGGTGAAAGGAGGTTCTGGCTTCCAGCACCAGACGGGCAGCTTGTACTGCCTTAGAGATTGAGTGCTGATTGCCCATGAAGTCAGCCCTGGTCTCTTGGTCTCTTGCTTATAGTTCTGATACTTGGGACCTTTTAGACAAAGTCTGTTCCTGTCCTGTGTCACGGTTGTAGGTCATCATAGCTCTAAAGTCTGAGGGGACCTGGGATATCTGTTCAATTCTCACCTTTCTGTCAGGACATTACTGGTGAGCTAGGACTTGGGTGGGGCTGACCTGTCTACAAGCTAGAAAGGGCAGGTTTTATTTGAGCAGCCCCAGGTGCCAGGAAGCTGGAATAGGAGAGGGGACAGCGGAGGGGACAGCTGGTGTCCCAGCTGGAGGTTGAGGTAGCTTCCTAGTGGCTATTGGAGCTGGATCTCCAAGGGGAGCCCAGGCAGGGAGGTAGGTGTGTAGGGCAGGAACCACCACAGGACAGACTTGGCATGGGAAGTGGCTTGTGGAGTTGCCTGTGGACAGTCCTGTCTTGAGAGCCCGATGCTTCCCTAGCAGGTGACAGATAGCAGGGAAGCTGGAGCGGAGGTGCTGGCTGAGGCAGACAGGCTAGGAAGCGGCTCCTCAGCTGCATCTGAGGAGGAAGAGGAGGAGGAGGGAGAGGCGCCAAGGCGGACCTTGCACCTCCGAAGGTGAGAGGGCCCTGCTTGAACTGACCGGGACTGACCCGAGTTGGGCAGGATGGGGACAGTGGTTGGGAGGCCTCAGGTGTCAGGTGCCCTCACTTATGTGGCCCTCACCAGCCTTGAGGGAAAGCAGGACAGGGGCTTCAAACTCAGGGTGTGGTACCCCCACCAGCTAGCCCTGGCCTCTGTTCTGCCAGACTTACATCCTGGGGTCACAGTGTCCCCGGGGGCCAGGCTGGGGTGGGGTGGGATGCAATAGACTGCTGCTTCTGCCCTGTAGAAATGGGATCAGCAGCTGCACCCTGAGGACAGGGGTGCGGCCGGGGAGCCCCCCAGAGAGGAAGGGCCCAGAACTCCACCTGGAAGAGCTAGACACTGCCCTCACGGGGCCCAGAGGTAAGCTGGGCAGAGTACAGAGGGAGCCCCTCCAAGGTCGTGGGCTGGTGGCCCCTGCCCCTTATTCTTGGTTGTGTTGGGGGAGAATGACCCTTGATGGTGTGCCTGTTACAGCACGTGGTGGGAACAGGACCCTGACTCGGGTCCACCAGGCTGCCAGTGCCACAGCCTCCGAGTGGCGGCTGGCCCAGGCCCAGCAGAAGATCCGGGAGTTGGCCATCAACATCCGCATGAAGGAGGAGCTCATCGGGGAGCTGGTCCGCACAGGTGAGGTGCTTTCCCACCCACCGCATCTCCCGAGCAGTTTAGAGAGTGGCCCGCGCCATGCCGTGGGCTGTGGAGCAGGGGCAGACAGTCCTGTGCTGGAGAGCCAGGTCGGCCTCTTCTAGCTGGTGACCTTGAGCGCACAGGATAGCCCTGTCGTTTTACTGTTCTTGTCAACAGGGCTCGTAGTGCAGGGCATCTGTGAACTCAGGATGGTTCTTGGGAAAAGCAGTGCATACTGTTTACCTGGTGCCTGCTGTGCTTCTGGTGTCGTGATGGGCCCAGAACTAGTCCTGAGGAGCACACTATACGTGTGACTAAGGACCCAATGTCCCCAAAACATGTCACCTCCACTACTGGTAATATGAACGAACAACCTGGGGACAATTTTAGGTGGTGACCTTCTGAGCCTCTTTCTTTAATAGTTGTAAATTTACTTGTTATAAAATTCACTTTGCAAATTCTCTTTATCCATATCAAACAAATGACCGAGAAGGGGGACTCATGCAATGGGCCCCGTTCAGGCTTCGCAGTGCCGGGACTCCCACATGCTGTCAGGTCCTTTCATCGCTACCTCTCTGACACTGTGGACTTGGCCCTCAGCTTACCTAACAGAACGTTTCCCTTTTTTTGCTGTGCTGGGGATGTGGGACCCAGGGCCTTGCACATGCCAGGCAAACACTCCCCGCTGAATCCTTGTGTCACCTTCCTGCAAGTGCAGAGCCTGGGCTCCTCGGCAGTCTTGCAGCTGGTTTGCACGATGCGCTGGGGGCGCTGCTCCGCAGCGCTCTGCCATCCCAGCCTCTCGCCTCATAGTCGCCTTGCAGGATGTGCCAGACCTGCATCTCTCATTTGCTTCTGTTTTCTCAGGCTGTCATGTAACTCACTTTGGTTCTGCATTTTTCCTTGCAAGCGGAAGTTCTAGATGCTTAATTATATGCATGTTCAATGATATGTTTATTTGCTGTTGGTCATGGTGCTGTTGGTGGGGAGGCTGGTGAAACCCAGGTGTTCGTGGCCAACAGGCCCTTGGAGGGACTTCCTTGGGCAGAGCCGTGGGGGACCCCTAGGGAGATGGACTGCCCTGTGGTCCCTGTGTCTTCCAGGGAAAGCGGCCCAGGCCCTAAACCGCCAGCACAGCCAGCGCATCCGGGAGCTGGAGCAGGAGGCGGAGCGGGTGCGGGCCGAGCTAAGTGAGGGCCAGAGGCAGCTGAGAGAGCTCGAGGGGAGGGAGCCCCAGGATGCTGGTGAGCGGTCCCGGCTCCAGGAGTTCCGCAAGAGAGTGGCTGCGGCCCAGAGCCAGGTGCAGGTCTGTGTAGGGGCCTTGGACGGGGGTGGGTGGCTGTGGCCTCCCAGTCAGGGTCCCTGGGAGCAAGACAAGTGGTCTTGCACTGCAAGTCCACAATGGCATGTTCAGCCATTGTGTCCCAGGTCCTGGCAGTGATGCCACCTCCCTCCTGACTTCTCAGCTTGGTCAAACTCCTTAACCCCTCTGTTCCTCAGTTTCTTTTTTTTTTGGTACCGGGGATTGAACTCATGACCTGGCGCTTGCCAGGCAGGTGCTTAAGCCCCTGAGCCTAAATCCCTGGCCCTGTTCCTCAGTTTCTTAATCTGCAAAGTAGGATAATGACACTTTGTCACAGTCTTGTGAGGATACTTTAATACACACAGGGCACTGGAGATGACATAATATTAGGATTTGGTTGTTAGTACTACTTTTTAAAAATTTTTTGAGACCGTCTCACTGTGTAGTTCAGGCTGGTCTTGAACTCACTGTGTAACTCACTGGCCTTGAACTCAGGGCGGAAGGACTTCTGCCTGGGTTCAGGTGTGTGCCTCACACCCAGCTTGTTATTAGTATTAGTCTATCATACACTTGTCCTCTCCCGCTTTCGCACGTCCCTCTCTTCATCCACCCGTTGTGGTCTCACCGCTCCTTGGAACGCCGGGCACTGTTCTGGGCTTGCAGCGGCACCATGCGTGGCTCAGCAGGGACTGTGTGCGCTCCAGGTGCTGAAGGAGAAGAAGCAGGCCACGGAGCGGCTGGCCTCACTGTCAGCCCAGAGCGAGAAACGACTGCAGGAGCTGGAGAGGAACGTGCAGCTCATGCGGCAGCAGCAGGGCCAGCTGCAGCGGCGGCTGCGTGAGGAGACAGAGCAGAAGCGGCGGCTGGAGACAGAAATGCACAAACGGCAGCACCAGGTCAAGGTCAGGCCCTGGGTCAAGATCACTTATCAAGGTCAGGCTGCCGTTGGAGTCCCCTCTGTCCTGTCCTGGAGGCTGAGCCCAGGTGGTCAGGGATACAGTGGGCGCTGCCCTGCTCCTGCCATGCACAGCCAGGACCTTAGGAAGTGGCTTAAGTGGCTGAGTGCTTTTCCCTGTGAAATGGGGAGCAGATAGGCAACTCAGGGTTGGGGAGACGCAGTGAGATGGGTACATAGATGACCGCTTAATGGTGTTAAGACAGTGTTTGCTGGTCCTGGAGAGATGGAGACATCACAGGGCAGTTGCAGCATTGCCCTGTGTGGGCTCTGGAAGGATGTGGCACCCTGAACAGCCCTGTCCCTGGGCCTCATCCACACCTCGCCTTCCCCCACCAGGAGCTGGAGCTGAAGCATGAGAGGCAGCAGAAGATCCTGAAGCTCAAGACAGAGGAAATTGCGGCCTTCCAGAGGAAGCGGCGCAGCGGCAGCAATGGCACTGTGGTCAGCCTGGAGCAGCAGCAGGTGGGTGGGCCAAGCCTGTGGCCTGAGCACAAGGCCTGGCTGGTGGTCAGGGACCCCAGGGTCTCTTCACGGGACCTCAGTGGCAGCCCTCTAGCCAGAGAGGGAACTGAGGCCCCTCCTCGGCGCCCCGATGCTCCTCAGAAGATCGAGGAGCAGAAGAAGTGGCTGGACCAGGAGATGGAGAAGGTGCTGCAGCAGCGGCGGGCGCTGGAGGAGCTGGGGGAGGAGCTGCACAAGCGGGAGGTCATCCTGGCGAAGAAGGAGGCCCTGATGCAGGAGAAGACAGGGCTGGAGAGCAAGCGCCTGCGGTCCAGCCAGGTGAGGCCCTGCCGGTGAGGCCCAACTCTGCCAGCTGAGCTTCTACCAGGAGAGTGTCACATACACGAGGGTCTTCTGGTGAGGTCTAAGACAGATGTGGAACTTGTAGGTCAGTAGTGGGGAACCTGTGGCACGTGTACTGTAGTAGGCTGTTTGGACCATTGAAGGCTCCAAAAGGTTCGCCATCACTGCTCTAGTTGACGTCCTTGCCAGGGGAGTTCAGACAGGTGAAACTCTGTGCTGCCAGACCATAGCCCATGGATCCTCAAGAATCCAGTGGTGGCTCATGCCTGTCATCCCAGGAGACTGAGGGAGGATCATTGCAGGTTCAAGGTCAGCCTGGGCTACAAAGTGAATTCAAGGCCAGCCTGAACTGCATGGTGAAACTCTATCTCAAAAAGACCACAAAAACACAAAAAACAAAAAAACAATGTAGAGCTTTGGGTGGTTAATGAAGTAGTGAGGTGTGGGAGATCCCACAACTCATTTTACAGCATTAGCCACCTACACAGGGCCTGAGCAGGCACCGTGAGGAGGAACTGCTTCAGGAAGTGGCATGGGCATCTAACAAGTGACCTTGCCAGTTTCCAAGGTGGGCGGGCGGCCTGAGCAGGTGGGCCTGGCTCCCCAGGCATTCTTACTCCCTCTTGAATAGGAGGCTCAGCCCTCTGACCCTGTTTTCTCCGCTGTCTGATGGGGTCGGAGTGTTGCTACAAGGACTGGAAGGAATATGTCCAACCCAGACCCAAGCCTGGTCCATTCTGGGTAGTGCACCGAGACCAGGACGCCTGGCCTCAGAGTGTGCTGAAGTCCGAGAGCAGCGGGGTGCTGCTGGGCTTCCATCACTCCCCTTGGCCGTTAGCACCTCTCTTCCTCCTGTGTCAGCTCCTGGCAGGGCTTTTGGGGTTTGGCCGTGGCTTTCCGGTGGTCCCATCACACACCATCTAATCGAATCATCTCAGTGACACCCCTCCCCCTAGCTTTGCCCTTGCCCATGTTGTCCCTTCTGGCCATCAGGGCCTCTTCCATCTGTTTCTTCCTCTGGGTGTTCTGAGGTTCCCTTCCAGATGCTCTGGACCCTGGGTCCTCTCTGGTCCCTGAGCTGTGAGCTGAGCCAGGCCTCCTGCAGAGTGAGTGGTGGACTGTGGCCTCCAGAGAGGGACTCCCATCCTCCTCAGCATATAGTGAGGAGCCTGGGCCCTTTGTGTCCCTACTTTGGGGACAATGCCTGCTCCTTCCCTAACCCCTGATGTTGCTGCCCCAGGCCCTGAATGAGGACATTGTGCGAGTGTCCAGTAGGCTGGAGCACCTGGAGAAGGAGCTGTCTGAGAAGAGTGGGCAGCTGCGGCAGGGCAGTGCCCAGAACCAGCAGCAGATCCGAGGGGAGATTGACACCCTGCGCCAGGAGAAGGATTCGCTGCTGAAGCAGCGCCTGGAGATAGACAGCAAGCTGAGGCAAGGCAGCCTTCTGTCACCCGAGGTACACTCAGGTCACCCCTCTGTTATTGTTGTCTGTCCGTCCGTCCATCTGCTTTCTCAGCCCCCACTCTGGCTCCTGGAGTGCTGGCCTTACTGCTTGTGGACACAGGTTTCCCTGTGCAGGAGGCCCTGTGGTGGGACTGGCCTGCCCCTTCTGCCCCTGCCTCTACCACCTCAGCTGGGGCACAGCCTGGCTTTGCTGAACTCTAGGCTCCCTTCCAGCTGGAAGCTGGACTCCTGCCCTACCTGTGCTGTGCTAGACCACATGCTCACATGTCTCTATTCCATGCATGGGGCTGGGTGTCAGGAGCATGCTTAACATATCTGCTGGCCACACACGCACACTTGCCCTGAGCAGAGAGCCAACCCTGGCGGCATAAACTTACTGGGACTGTGACCAAAGTGTCCCTTTTGCTGCCACAGTGAGCAGGGGCATTTTCTCTCAATGCTCAGGAGGAGGGCATGCTGAAGACTGCCTTTTGACTTTTGCATGTCTGCCCAGGACTTTGTGTATCAGGAAGCCAATGCTGTTTGTCCATGTGTGTCCCTGTCCCTGCAGGAGGAACGGACACTGTTCCAGTTGGACGAGGCCATTGAAGCTCTGGACGCTGCCATTGAATACAAGAATGAGGCCATCACGTGCCGCCAGCGTGTGCTGCGAGCCTCAGCCTCCCTGCTGTCCCAGTGTGAGATGAACCTCATGGCCAAGCTCAGCTACCTCTCATCCTCAGAGACCAGAGCCCTGCTCTGCAAGTATTTCGACAAGGTGGGTTGGCACACACCCCTGCCTCTGCCTTTGAGGCTCCACTGAGGCAGTATTTTCCTCAGGAGGGCATTTTAGGGCCATCTTTGTCCTGCCGGGCTCACCCCTTGGGAGCAGATGCTATGTAAGACCCAGTCTCTTCCCATTTCTGCCTGATTGTCATGTTCAGGGTGGCCTTTGCCCACAGCAGTGGGTCTTGGGGATGGTTTTGCTTCCAGGGGCACGTGGAGAGCTACTTCTAGTTGTCACCATGGCAGGGGTAAGGACCAGGGGTTCCATTAAACATCCTTCAGCACACAGCACCGGCACCATATATAGGGCCAGCTCTGGTCATTTGGAACCCACTGCCTAGAGCGCAGTAAAGACGTCTGAGGCAGGAGAGGTCCCAGTGATTTCTTGTGATGTGTTTGGCCCCTGCTTGCTCCCCCAGCTGAGGGTTCTGTGGGGGCAGTTTGGGGTGACAGGCTGAACCTGCTGGCCTCGTCACAGGTAGTAACACTCCGGGAGGAGCAGCACCGGCAGCAGATCGCCTTCTCGGAGCTGGAGATGCAGCTGGAGGAGCAGCAGGGGCTGGTGTACTGGCTGGAGGTGGCCCTCGAACGGCAGCGCCTGGAGATGGACCGCCAGCTTACACGGCAGCAGAAGGAGCACGAGCAGAGCATGCAGCTGCTCCTGCAGCAGGGCCGAGGTGAGCCCTGGGCTGGCTGGGCCAGGTGGCTGCCACTCACCTGCCTGCAGCCACTCACCACCCTCCTCCCTCTCCATGCCAGACCACCTGGCTGAGGGCTTCGCAGACAGCAGGCGGCAATATGAGGCTCGAATCCAGGCTCTGGAGAAGGAGCTGGGCCGCCACATGTGGCTGAACCAGGAGCTGAAGCAGAGGCTGAGTGCGGGGAGTGCCACAGGCCAGAGCAGGGGTAACACTGCCCTCACCATCCGGTCCTGCCCTGCTGCTGGGTGGGGGGACACCAGGGTTTGAGGGGGCACTTAGGACCCCCCCGCCTTGCTTGTTCATTTCACGAGCTGCTTATTGGCATTGGGAAGCTAGGCTTTGGGCAGTGTTGCCACCTGTTTCTGACAAGGACGTGCTATTCCTGGTGTCAGGTGGGGAAAGGAGGAGCCTCGGCCTGGAGAACAGACAGGGCCCTGGACATGACGAAGGGCTGCAGCCCACTGCGCCAGAGCTTCTCTGGCAGCCGCTGCTCCCCAATGGATCCCCCCGCGGCCAGGAGGAGACGCGCGACTTGGTCCATGCCCCATTACCACTGACGTGGAAGCGCTCGAGCCTGTGCGGGGAGGAGCAGTGCTCCCTGGAGGAGCCTAGGCCACGGGAGGCAGCTGAGCCCCTGGTGGGGCGTGTGCTGCCTGTGGGGGAGGCCAGCCTGTCTTGGAACTTTGGACCCCTGGCCAAGCTGCGGTGGGAGCCACGAAGGGCCAGCCCGGGGATGATTGATGTCCGGAAAAACCCCCTGTAGGCCAGTGGGACAGGTCCCACCTCAGAGGGCAACTCATGTCCTGCTGAAAAGTGCCTGGCTCCATTCTGTGAAGGTGTCCTTGCCTTACACTTAAACCCACGTCCTCATCTCTACATCCATTGGCATCAGCTAATTTGGGTCTTAGCCCCAAAGAGGACTTATATTTTCCTGTGGTGCCGGGGAGTAAAACCAAGCCCTTGTATGTGCCAAGCATGTGCTCTATCCAAGCTACACCCCAGCCCTCGTTTTTAAAAAATATGCAATTTCCTACCACTCACTTCCTTCGGGCTGCGGGGATCTGACTGCCAGCTTTCAGCTTGATCGTGTTTCAGGGCGATTCTGATTTCAAGCCTTAGCCATGTGCTTGAAATTCCCTTAGGATGGTCAGCAGCCACGGGACCGGGGGTTAAATGGGCTCCTGTAAGTGGGGAGTTAGGGAATTTTTTAGCACATTTTTAGAATTTTTAAGTCATTCTATAATAAACAGGAAAAGTATCATAGTTTGGCTTTTAAATGTCACTCATGTGTTGAAGGCTTGGTCCCACCAGTGGCGCTGTTGGGGACCTTTAGGAGGTGGCCATTGGGGCTTGCAACACTAAAAGGGAGACTGGGATCCCAACCCCTTCTGTCCCTTTGCTTCCAAGCCCCAGAAAGAGATAACTCACCATGGACTGAAACAGCTAAAATAGACTTTTTCCTTCTAAGTTATTTTAGATATTTGTCACAGCGACAGAAAGCTACCATAGAAAACTGGTACTGGAAGGGCAGTCATGTTACCAAATCTGCAGGTTCTTTTCTCACTTGATAACTTGTAGGAGTGGGCAGGACATTTAATTGAATGGGCAATGAGTGGAGTTCCTACTCTAAAGGCACCTTCTCCCCAGGCAGGTCTGGGTTATTGGGGGATGTGATGTACATATTATCATCAGAGCTTTTCACAGCAAGGGGAGACTGAGGATCCAGGGTGCTACCCTTCTTTTCCCAAATGAGGGCATAGCTGGGTCTATCTCGGTGCCAGTGTGTGTTTATAATGAGCCCAAAGTGGGCTGGAGCGACAGCGTGGCATCAGGCCAGGTGGAGTCAGCCCGGAGCGCCCCCTGCGGTGAGCAGGAGGATGTGCAACTTGTGGATGGTTGATGGGATTACTCGGTTACTGGCTGTCAGGAATTCTGGGGTTCAGTCTGGTGACAGTTGCTGTGACTATACCTGACAGTGTGATTCAGCAGCCTTTGAAAATGGCTTGCAAATTAGAAAAGTCTGAAAAGCCAGGTGCCTTAAACCTTGTGAGAGGAATGGGCCATTCCGGCGGGCAAAGACCACTGCAGGAAGGGGAGGGAGGCTGTGCCGGTGAGGCTTCTGGTGGAAGCGAGGCCGCTTCTGAGAACCAGACTGGAGGCCACGATGCACTCTGCCCCTAACGACTTGCCTACATTCTGGCCAGGTCCTGAGATTCTTTTGGGAGGCTGAGCTGAAAGGTGATGGGCCAATAATCCTAGCAGAGATTTCAGGGCTGCGCTGCTTCAGGCAGTATCCTGCTGACTACTTCTCCCCAGATCAACAATGAGGATCAAGAGTAAAAAACCTTGCTTAGCCTTTTGATTAAGATCAGTTGTAGGAGTAAAGAGCAGAGTGGAAAGATTTGAAAAACAGTGTGGTCAGAAAGGGAGCATAGTTCAAGTTGCAGCCCATGAGTACATGGTTGCTAGAAATTAGTGCTATTAAAAAGCAAAATAAATAAATAAATAAATAAATAAAAGCCAAACAGGCAGGTGGCCTGTGATGTCAGCATTTTTTTCCCCCTGAACTTGCAATGATCCTTCTACCTTAGCCTCCCAAGTGCTGGGATTATAGACATGTACCACCATGCCTGTTAATTTTCACAGGGCCTGAAGGTTAGCTGAGTTTGCCTGAAGTCTTGGAGAAGATGGGGGCTGGATGCTTGAGCAGTGTTACGGATGGACAGATCTTGCACTGGAGATGGACATGAGCTTTAGGGGTCAAGAGGAATCTTGAATGGCTGCTTGGATGCTCGTGTTGAGGCTTGATCCTCAGGTCATGGTGTGGCCTATGGAAATGTTAGGTCACTGGGGATGGGCTCTTTAAGGGACCCTGCACCCCACTTCCTGGGCCGTGGAGTGCTTAGTTTTACTCCACCAGAGGTGCCCCCTATGGTGGGGGCCTCAGCACAGGCCCCAAAACAACACAGCCACTGAGCGTGGGCTGCAGCCTCTGAAACCATGAGCACAAATCCAGCCTTCTGCCCTTTGACGCAGGTCTCTGTCACAGCAGAGGGGAGCTCACCTCTGCAGGCAGCTGGGGGTTTTCATTTGGAATTGGATTATAAGCCAGTAGGAAGAATCCAATCTGGGACCACAGCAGGCTTGAGTGCTTTGATAAGGTCTGGCTGCTCCAGGGGGAAGCCACCTAATGGTGCCAGGCAATGGTCTCCCTAGGAACAGGGTGGCCTGTGGCATAAGCTGGCTGGGTCTCAGGGCAGAACTCGGAATGTGGCTGCTCTGGGGAACTGCTAGAGCTGGACTAGTCACGGGTAACCTCAGGAGGGAATATTAACAGAAAAGCACCAAAGGCCAAGCAGCCAGAAACAATTTCACTGCCACACAGGGTATGCAAACATTTATCCCATTGCCTGCCATGGCACTTTTCTGCACAGGACTTCACAGTTTACAAAGTACGTGTGTCACAGCACCCTAGCCTTACCGTAGCTTCTCGGGAGACCCCTAGAGGGGCTCCTGCGTCCATGTCCACAAGCAAGGCGGTGGCCTCCTGACTCGTGTTTGGGGTGTCACTGGAATGGGATCCCATCTTACCCAGATCCTTGCTTAGTTTCTCGACTGCTGGGCCACCTGAGTCACAGCAGCAGCCACACTGCTCCCCACCTCACCTTCCCCAGCCAGGCAGGGATGGTTGAGGCAGGTTATAGAGCGAGGTGCTGCTGGGCAGTGGGAGTCTCTGAGGGGAACTGGAAGACTGAGGGCCACTCTAGTGCGAGTTGCAAGCTGACCCTGGTGAAAGAGGCTTGGGGTCAGGTCTCCAATTCCTTGAGGCCCTTGGTGACCAGGCTGACGTCAGCTTCATTTTCTGAAGGATCTTGGCCCCTTTGGTCACAGTTACCCCTGTCCTGAGTCCCCAGCTGGGATGCCTGGATGGTATAAGTAAGGGATAGCTGCCACCCTCACAGCACCTCTGCCCAGCCTGGCAGTGCTGGTTACGGTCAGTCCTCCAGCGGGTCTAGCTAATGAGCTTCTTCCGTGTGTAAGTCCTGCTGAAGGGGCGCCTCCGGGAGAAGACCGGGCTGAATGTGGATGCTTCTGTAGTGGAGGGAAAGACATCCGCGCTCTCATCTAGAAAAAGGTAGAGACACGACTGAAGACTGCAAGAGGGAACCTGGCTCTAGCTGCAGGAGCTCCACACGGAGATGGGCTCAGGACAACCATGCTGCAGGGAGGACTTCCCCATCCTGCAGAGACGATCTCCGTGTTACAGGGACCCCTTTCATGGTTATGCACAGGGCTGATGGCAAGAAGCCACCGTGGAAATGCGAGTACCTGCAGTCTTGGATCTGAGGGCTTTACACTATTTCGCATGACTTACATCTGTATCTCAGAACGACTCTTAGGAAGGGGCTTCTTCTGGTAGACACAAATCGTGTACCCCACCCTTGGCATCCCCACGGCTCCCGCACAGCTGAGGTTCCCCAGCTCTGGAGGCCTCTGGATCTTACCTGTGGGGTCTGAGCACTGCGAGGATGCTGCCTTCCCAGGAAGCAGCAGCGGAGACTGGGTGAGAGCCTGGAGCCCGCTGGCTGAGAGGCCGCTCCGCACGGCACAGCCTCGAGGCGGGGTACAACCTAGGGAGGGCCGGTCATCAGTGTTCCCCATGGCCCCCAAGTTCCAAATGCCTGCTCGCTGAGGCTGCCCAAGGAAACCAGACTCACCAGAAGCAAACACCTCGCTGTCCCCGGTGGAGGGGAGCTGCGGCACCGTCCACCTCGGACCCCCTTGTTCATGCTTCCTCCCATCTGCATCTTCCTGTGGGGCTTCACAGACTCTCTTGGCTCCACACTCAGCTTCCTCCTTGGGAGACCAATGTCTCTTCCTGGAACTCAGCCCAAACTGTCCCCATGAGGCTTCCTCAGCCTTAGGGACACTGTCCCCAGGAGGTGACTGGTCTGGGAGCTGACATACTCCCTCGAGCTCAAAATCCTCTGAGACTGGGGTCTTGTGGAGGCCAAGTTCGAGGGCCAGCTCCCTGGCCTGGGGCTCAGGCAGTGACAAGGCCCCAAAAGGGTCTGTGCCCACCTCACCTCGGGCTGAGGACCCACTGCTGCAGTCCACTGCCCTCTTCCTCCGGGGCCAGTCTTTAATAGAGTCAGGAGTGGTCTTCCCATTGTGTTTGGGGGATGGTGTCCAGGGAACCCCACCATCTGTTTGAAACGGAGAGGGGGTACTGGGTGGGCAGTGGGTTGGGGTGCAGGTCTGGCAGATGTAGGTCTGCCCCTTGCCAGGTGTGCTGTGTGAGGAGCGGAGACAAGGGGACGATGTGTAGGTAGCCTCGGGCTTGCTGGTGGGCCTGTTGGCCCTGGGCATGCTGAGAGCAGGGAGAGAGGCCTCCTCTCCCACAGGGCTCCCCTTTCCTGGGGCCTCGGCTTCAGCCAGTGCACTAGAGTCTACCTTCTTAAACCGAAGCTTGGGCAGGCCAGAGGCCTGCATCTCCAGCTCTACCTCATAGGCCTGCAGGCTGGCAGGTGCCTTTGGAGGCCTCACTGGAGTGCTCAGGTTCTCCGATCCCACCACACTCTGGCAGTGCCATCTGTCTGAAGGACAGCGCAGGGTGTAGGACACCATCTCGGGAGATCCAGGCCCAGAGCAAGGAGCAGAGGGGGAAGTCCTGGCAGCAGGCATGGAGCATGACTCCCAGGAATCATCTGCTGTCCTCCGCCCCGCACCTTCACCCCCTCTCACTGCACAGCTACCACCACCCTGGGGTTCGGCTTCCTTGAGAAGAGTGAGGTAGCTTGTGTCACTCGAAAGAAGCACAGGGGAGGATCCGGGCCAGTCACTGCTGGCACCAGGGCTTAGGTGCCTCTGTCCTTCAGGGGAGGAAGGTGGAGAAAGTCTCCTTTCCTTGTGGTCCCTTCTAGAACTGGTGGTGGCAGCTGTGGCAACCCCGAGTGCAGCAGAGGTCCCAGGTGGGCACTCCAGAGAGCCTGGTTTGGGGTCTGAGGTCTTTCTATACTGTCTCCCAAGTTTAGATGGTGGTGAAGGGGGAATGGTGACAGACACGACACTCTGTGGTATTGTGGGGGAAGTTGAGGGACCAGCACAGGAAGGACATGTAGTCCTGCTAGGTGACACCTGATCTTTCTGATCCAGGTCTCTGGGGCCAGGGGACACTGTTGAGGGCCTCCTTAGTGGGCTCTTAGAAATATCCCACCTCAGTGGGGAGGAAGTCACAGTTATATCCCCAGGTCCCTTGGAGGTTCGGACTGCTTTATCCATTAGTGTCCGTGCTGGTTCTTCTGCCTGAGAGCCTCCAGGGAGAAGGAGCTGCTGGCACTTTTGGCCCAGGAGGGCTGCTGCCCTTGGCGGTGTCCTGAGGCAGTGCCTGATGGGGATCACACACTCATTCCAGGGCTGGGCAGCCGAGGGAGCTGGGGATGCTGGGTAATAGGGGCTTTCCGGACTGGAATTCACCAGATGTGGCCAAGCACAGTTCAGCAAGAAGCCAGGTGGTTGAGCACCCAGCCTGGTGGGGGTTCTCAGGGCCCCTGTGGCAAGAGGAGAGGCCCCTTCTTCTGGGGAGGGTCCTTCCTGTGGTGTGGCTCTTGATGCAGGTAGTGAGCAGCAGTTGGGTGACGAGGGGTCCTGTGAGGCCATGGCTGGCTCCGCAGGGGTCGCCTCCACAGTGGGGTGCAGAGGCTGTCCTGGTGTGCATGGTGGGATCTGTAGTGTTCTTGGGAACCTTCTTGGTGTTGTCTTAGAAAAGGTTGGAGATTTCTGGTAATTCTTCTTAGGCGTCTGTAAAGAAAAGTGACTGTTGGTGCTTGAAACAGTATCACCCATATTTTCTAAAAAGTGTTTTCATGGCTCTAAGAGGACTAGAAAAGCACAGTGGACATTTAAAATCAGCAGCAGGATCCTGAGTTGGAAATTTTATATAGCAACCTGTCATCCTCTCCGGAACTTGACTCAGATTTTACTTGTCCACCTTTTATAGGGCCAAGCACTATATCCAATTTTGAAGAACAGTTTCTGGGTACCAGGATCGAACTCACAACCTCACGCTTGCCAGGCAGGTGCTTACACCACTGAGCTAAATCCGCAGCCCCCGAAGAACAGTTTTAATAGCACACCAGAGCTAACCATGCCCCACCTCTAACTGTATCACTCCAGCACTCACAGCTACCGGCCAGTTCTCCTCAAACAAAACAGCTGCTGCTCACCGCTGCCCAAAGCAGCCCCTGAAGCCACCCAGCTGCTCTCAGCTCCGTCCAGCCTAAGTGTGTCACACACCTACCATGTGTAGGTACTGTGGGGTGGCCACAGTCACAGCCACAACAACACTGCCCACCAAAATACCCTTCCTTCTCACAAACGACAGGGAAATTCCCCACAGGTGAGGTCAAACACCCATTTTTCTAGCTTTACTGGATCATCCCAAGGGAATCAGTCTGGCTGGCATCTCATGTTCAGAGGGGTACAGACAGGTGAGACCAGTGTGGCCAGCACAGTGACAGGGCATTGTAAGGGCTGAGCTGTGTAACTCAATAGGGGCTGGGGAAGAAGTGCTAGTGAGTCAGGTGTCCAAGAACGGGTATCAGCAGGGGAAGGCAGAGGCCAGCAGAGTGGGGCAAAGGGGACTTTAGGCACAGAACGCAGAGTCATAAATGTGGAGAGCAGCAGCTGCGTGCAGGATGGCAGTTGCCAAGCAGGAGTGCCAGGCAGGGAGGGCTGAGGCCGGTCAGGCAGGCAGGGGTCAAATTATGGAGGGCCCTGCCTGCCCAGGGCATAAGACTGACCCTGGTCATATAATCCATGGGCTCCAAACCTTTCCCCAGAGCTCTGTGTGCTTTCCTAACCAGGACACAGTTTATATTTCTATTTATTTATTTTGGTACTGGGGATTGAACTCACAATCTCACATTTACCAGACAAGCACTTGAGCTGCTGAGCAAAATCCCTGGCCCAGGACACAGTTTAAATGGGTTTCCAAACAAAACAGTTTTGAACACAAGGGTTAGGAAACTTTAGAAACTTGGCTTTAGCAGAAAAGGCGTTTAAGGAGCCTTAAGCAAAGTGAAATTAGATGAATATATCACCAAGATTATTCTGTCCTCT
The DNA here is from genome assembly GCA_004027455.1 of Hydrochoerus hydrochaeris. Lineage (NCBI taxonomy): Eukaryota > Metazoa > Chordata > Mammalia > Rodentia > Hydrochaeridae > Hydrochoerus > Hydrochoerus hydrochaeris. The sequence goes on from PVLA01004849.1 coordinate 155,762, forward strand.
GGGTGGCGAGTGGATTTGGGAGGGAAAAGGCTGTTGAAATGTTCCAGGTGGAACTAAATGAGGGGAGGAGTTTTGGGGACGGAAGGGAGGGGTGGGTGCCAGAACCAGTTTGTCACAATGCAGGCAGGACTGGAGTAAACAGCCATGCCCCAGGAGAGAAGGAAGTCACAGGTGACTCCCAAGTTTCGAATGCAGGCGCCAGATAGAGGGGCAGTGGAACGGGAACAGAGCACGACTGACTGCACACTGCACCTTTCTGCACATTGCACCTTTCTACCCACTGCAGAAAGACATGCACATAGTACAGAACACGGCTAAAGTCAAAAGAACATCCCTCCTCCCTCCGCACCACCGTGGCCGGCAGTCAAACTTGTTTAAATGTTTGTGTGCTCAATAAATCATTTACGTGGCTAAACCCAACCATCCCAAATTTCTGTTATCTACAGTGGTCCGCTTTCTGTCTGGTCACCTCTGGGTTTCTTGGCCACCTCTGTTCCCAAGACTGTATACCTGGTAAGCTGGAGGTGTCTCAGAGCTCAGCTTGCTTCTTGACAGTCTTTTAATTTGGGCTGAACCCTTCTCTGAGGGGCTGAGCATCTCAGACACTGCCCCAAAAAGAAGACTCTTGGGAGACCGAATACTTTGGATTGGAGAATGTTCTCTTTGGTCTGCAAGTCAAAGATAGCAACAATGTTTAATTATTTCTCAACCTCAATCCTCTCAACATGTATAAAAAACAGCCAGTCTGTATAAGAAAGACTTTTCAGAGGGAAAATTATTAGGTGAGAGAATGTTCCTAATTATGTCAGCCATTGCAATGGTTACTGCCTTCTTAAATTTTAAATAAGACTGCAAATTAACCTCATGTCCTATGTTAGGGAATGTGGGCAAATGAAATAATTTTTAAGTATAAACATAAAAAACACATATCTGTTAGCCAAGATAATCACAGATAAAAGAACAGCAACATACGAATAGGTGTGACCTTTTATCCTGGGATATTTGCGTGGAGGGTCTGGCTGTATGGTGGCATCGTGGGTAATTTCTTGTTGAAAAAAATGAACTACTTATAATAATAGTGTGGACAGCCAGTTGTAGGACTCAAAGGATGACTGATTACAGAGGCCAAGGACTGTTCATCTAATCACTGTCTTGACCTCCATTGTACACACACATTCTCCCTCTCCAAAATCAAGAAGGAAAATGTCAGTAGCAAAAACACATCCACCAAGTCAGCATGGACTTGTGACGAGAGATGGGCCCGTTACCTGACTTGTTCTGCTGCAACGAATGGACTCTTTGCACACTTCGGGACTTTGGCTGAGACACAGAATAGAAGGAACCAGAATTTTTTCTGCTAAATGATAACTGCTTGATTCGAGGACTTCGTCTCAAACCTATTTCTGCAAAATGAGAATCAGTTAGTAACCAGGGAGGATTATAGTCTCGTGTTGTTGAGAACAGGCAAAATTTATGTAATAGCCCAGGTAAGATGGAAATCCGACAGCAGCTTTGACATTTCTAAAGTGTCTCTTAAAGAGTAAAGGGGGACCAGAGCATGGTGGCACAGCACTCTGAGGACTGAGGCAGAAGGACCCCAAGTTTGAGTGCAGCCTGGGAAACTCAGTGAGATGATGTCTCAAAATAAGAAACAGGCTAGAGGGGTAGCTGAGTTGCAAACCAGGGCTGAGACCTGGGTTCAATCTGTGAGTAAAAAAAAGTGAAGCTAAGAGGAGTTTGACACATGGTCTCCACAGGGTATTCAAAAACTCACTGTGGTAATCCCAGCACTCAGGAGGCTGAGGCTGGAGGATTGCTGCAAGTTCAAGGCCAGCCTGGGCTACACAGTGAGTTCAAAGGCAGCCTGGGCTATATGGTGAGACCTTCCCTCAGACAAGAACCAAAAAAAAATGAAAACAAAACAAAACAAAAAAACCCACAAAAGAAACCTACTGACATAGGGTGGAAAAAAAGATCTATCCTGTGTCATACATGAAGGTGGCAGACTGTGGGACTCCTGAAGGTCACAGTCTACCCAGGTTTCATATATGCATAATACATGTATTTGCAAAGAAGCAGTACTGGTAAGATTACATGCTAATGTGTTAACAGAGTATTTCTGAGTAAGTGGAATTATTAGGTAATTATAAATTTTTCTCTTCTCTATATATTTTGCAAATTTTCTTCAACAAACACGAATTATTTAAGCAATTAAATAAAGAAGTTAAGGCTTTGAAAACCTTTCCTCTTCTCATATACTTATAGAACAATTTTTTTGTTTTTTTGAGACAGGAATCTTCCTGGCCACAAACTTACTATGTACCCCAGTATGGCCTTGAACTTGTAATCCTCCTGCCTCAGTCTCCCAAGTGCTGGAAAACAGGCACATGATACCATACCCGGCTCTGTCATTTTAAAATAAACCACAGTATTTTGTATAACATGGTAATTTAACCCTCTCACTGAACTACATTTTTAATATGCAAAAGTATTTCTTTCCCAAAATTCTCTTCATAAATTCTATACAAAAGAACATTTGTGTACAGTGACTGAGCTTCATCATGGACCTGGAGTCCTGGAGTTCTGTAAACTATCTGAGCATATGCAGAGATAATACAAGCACACAGTGGTTCTCATGGAAGCCAGGCACAAGGCAAAACAACACAGTAGCTAACACTCACCATTTTCTCCTTTTTCAGGGGATTCTTCAACAACATTGATGTCAGGACCAGGATCAGAGGACCTTGAGGAACAACCAGCAAGTATTCAATATTACCCAAAACCAAAACCGACACACACTAATGCCAGAGACAGCTTCTCATGTAACAAGGCAATAAAGACCACAGAGTCTAATAAAATTAGCATTGGTAAGTTTTCTCATACATTATTATTATTAATTATGTATTTATTTATTTTTGAGATAAGAGTTTCACTACATAGTTCAGACTAGCCTTGAACTCACGATGTAGTCCAGGCTGGGTTCAAATTCAGCAATCCTCCTTCCCAAGTGCTAGGGTTACAGGGAGGCAGCACCCGTGCCCACCTTATTGTTTATTTATATTTTGGTACTGAGGATTGAACTCAGGGCCTCATGCAGCCCCATATATGATTACTATTAAGGGTGAGATGTTTAGTGTTTCTGTCACAAAACAATTTTACAACTTCAAAAATAATTTTACATTAATACTATTAATTCCATAACGTATTAAAAATTAAATACTTAAGTTTTTAAAAGCTTTAATTTCTGGAAGTTTGGCAAGGACTTCTGACCTACCAACTTCACTTCTCATAATTTATCCTACAAATTTTCTTTTTGAGATAAGTCCACTATATAGTTCAGGCTGATCTTAAGCTCACTTTGTAGCCCAGACTGGTCCTCAACTCACAACGATCCTCCTGCCTCAGCCTCCAGAGTGCAGGGATTACAGACATGTGCCACCATGCCAAGCTCTACAAATTTTCTAAGTGTAAAATTTATATGTAGATGATGCCCAGAGGAAGCTGTGACAAGATGAAGCTAACACATTCTTCTCTATCCCCTGAAAGGGCAGCTAAAAACTCCTATGTGCTCTGTTAAAAACAAGTAGAAGATGATTCTATTCTGAAAGGCAGAGAGGAGGCAGCCTGGCTAGATCCTGCAACCCTGGGAGAGAAGGGCAGTGGGCCTGCCTGCATTTTCTTTCTGCTGCAAGCATCCCGGATTTTATACTGGTGGAGTTGACAACATAAATGTGTCACGGGAACAGACTAAAAACATCCCAGGAAAGCCAGCTCTCTAAGGCCAAAGAACCAGGGTAGCCAATTACAACTAAACATTTGCAACAGCAAATCCCTGCTTCAACCAGCATCCAGGGGAAAAAGCACAGCCCCACCCACACCTCTGTGAGCAAAGGTCAAGCTGGGGTGCTAGACTCCAGCCTTGCCTGGCTGGTCTGAGGACACACCTTCCCCATGTCAGTAGGTACGTGTGTTTAAAAACTGTGGGGAACTCATTCAATGGAATACCACTCAGCAATTAAAGAGGTCACACTACTGATTCAAGCAACAAGTATAAATCTCAAAATAATTATGCCAAGTGAAATGGGCTGGATAAGAACACATCCTGCATGGTTCTGCTGCCTTCAGAATCTAGGGGGATGTTCTGTGATTAAGCACCATGGTTAAGATCTAAGTCACAAAGGTAAACAGAAGGCAAACAATGGCCCTGGGGATTATGAAGGTGCTGGGCCTAGGATGAGGCTGTCACTCACCTGCCCCTGATTTGTCTGTGAAGGAGCCTCCGAGAGATCTGCTTATGGACTGGAGTCTCAGCCACACTCTTAGTCAGTAGCTTGTGATAACCTAAAATTGTATAAAAACAGCTTCAACTATACATGTCATTTAACTTTCTCAAGTAGTAGCATTATTACCTAGCTGGAGGTCTCTTAATCGCTGAGCCACACTCATAGTACTTAGAAGAGCTAATCAGCACTATTAGACATTCAGAGATGACATAAGCCAATGCAGAGTTACAAATTTATTTCTCTAATAAGCACCCGGAAAAAATGAAAACTCCTTATTAGTTAGTTGGTTCTGGTACTGGATATTGAATGAAATGAAATATATCAAAATGATGACAAGTTACACAAGTGTTATTAGGATAAATCTACCTGAGGAGCTGGGGTTATAGCTCAGCGGCACAGTGCCTGCCTGGCAAGAGCAAGGTCGTGGGTTCAATCCCTGGCACCCCCCCCCCATCAAATAAACTAAGTCTACCTGGCACAGTTTTTCCAATTGGGTAGCTGAGCTATTCAAGGGAGGATGCTTCAGAGTGAGTTAAATGACCAGAAAGAGGAGTAAGGTCAGCAGGGACAGTGCAGTGATGACCTGAGAGAAAAGGAATGACCTCCATAAAAGGAACAAAAACACCAAATAAACATGGAAAATCAGTCTTTTCAGGATTCTGGAGATTACTTATAAGTCTCCAATAATCTAGGAAGCATCTGTTCAAGAACAATAGCTGGATCTTAATAAGTACAGTGAGCTCTGCAGAACTGTAAGCCTCCCCAGCCCAGTGGTCACTTTGAAAACCAGCAGCCTCAAGATCTGACAGAATGGCCCAGAGCTCCTCCGCTCCTCCAAGGTCCGGCTGCAGGTAACTGGCATCACCTGACCTGCCTGGCAGTTCCTTGGGAAATCCTGCTCCCAAAGCTCAGCTCTACGTGACAGACTCGGAACTCACCCAGTGCAAACCACCGTTTCCCAGGAGCATTTACTAAAAGCATAGGCATCAAAGTTGCCTGAAGTGGTGATAATCTGGGAGAGAAGTTTTATACCTAACAACTAACTATTCAGAAATGAAGGAGGTAGCATATTCCCATTGTAAAACAAAACAGATCAGAATTTGTCATTAGCAGAGTGTAAGAAGAAACTATGGCAGCCCTTCAGGCTAACAAGAAAGGGGGTCAGAGTAGCTCAAGTAACATGGACAATTAAAGAACACTGGTAAAGCAACTATGTAAGTAATTATAAAAGATTCTATGAAAGTACTTACAACTCTTTTTTGTCCTCAGATTTAAGAAACCGCAGACATTGAAATTACTAGTCAAAAATATTAAATTGGCTTTTTAAAATATATTCTGATGCCAGGAACTTAGCTCAGTGGTATAAGTCCCAAACCTGGCAAGTGCAAGGTTGTAAGTTCAATCCCTAGTACCAAAAAAAAAAAATATATATATATATATATACACACACACATACACACATTCTAAGAATTTATGAAACTACAGAAAAATAATTCTAAAAAATCAGGAAAATAATGTATTAATGGGACTAGGCTCCAGAGGTTCCACAGGCTTGAGTGGACTGTGCCCAGTGACCTTCATTCAACCAGGGGAGCCAGACTTGCCGAAGGGGGAGCCAAGCCAGCGTCCAGCATAGCGTGCCGCGAGCCACGAGGTGAGCTCCAGAATGCCAGCGCAGACCCGGAAGGGTTTGGAACCATCGATCCTGGCGGCTGGGTGCCTGCCCAGCCCTCATGGCTCACTGGACAGGGCTCCAGAGGTTCTGCAGGCTTGAGTGGACTGCGCCCAGTGACCTTCATTCAACCAGGGGAGCCAGGCCCACCGAAGGGGGAGCCAAGCCAGTGCCGTGCTGCGAGGTGAGTTGCAGCTCACCAGGGCAAGCCCAGAAGGGTTTGGGAACCATCAATCCCAGAGGCTGGGTGCCTGCCCAGCCCCTTGGGTCATTGGACTAGGCTCCAGAGGTTCTGCGGGCTTGAGTGGACTGCACCCAGCAATCTTCATTCAACCAGGGGAGCCAGGCCCACTGAAGGGGGAGCCAACGTGCCGCACCACAAGGGAAAGCTTTGGAAAATTGCTGGAAACACGGAAATACAGGAAAATGACAAAACGAAATACCAAAATGCAATCTCAAACCTCCAGCCCATCCCAAGAAATAGGAGTCATATACATAGAAGAAAATACTACACATACACCTGAAATGTATGAAATGATATCAACTGAAATAAAGAAGCAAGTATAGGAAGCTATGAGGGAACTCAAATCAGAAATATTCTCCCAGGTAAAAGAAGAAATGATAAAAGTAGTGAAAGAAATATTGAATGCATCCAACAAAGACACAGCTAAACAATTAGAGGAACAAAGCAAAATGATAGAATCCCTGAATGAACAGTTTAAGAGACAAACAATGCATTAAGCAGATTCAAACAGATAGACAGGAAATCAAAAACTCTAATGAAAGTTGCAAAAACCACCTCAACGAAAGTGAAGACAGAATCTCAGACCTCAAAGATGAGATTGCAGCTAGTGAACAGGAAAGGAAAGATCTTCTAATAATAAGAAATCAAGAAATAACAATTCAACAGCTGCAAGATGATGCAAAGAAAAATATAAGATTAATAGGGATAAAAGAAAAAGAAGGGGAAAACACAAATGATATCAAGAAGCTATTTACAGATGTAATAGCTAAAAACTTCCCAAACCTGAATATGGAAACTGACATACAAATTAGTGAGGCATATAGAACTGCAAATAGCCATAACCAAAACAAAACTACACCCAGACATACAATAATCACCATCCCAGAAATCCAACATAAGAACAGACTATTAAAAGCTGTTAGAGAGAAAAGACAGGTCACCTATAAAGGAAAAACCTATCAGAATCACAGCAGACTTCTCAACACAAACAATGAAGTCAAGAAGAGCGTGGAGTGAACTTTTTCAGATCCTTAAAGAAAACGACTTCCAACCCAGATTGGTGTACCCTGCAAAACTGTCCTTTAAAATGGATGGAGAAATAAGATACTTCCATGACAAAGAACAGCTGAAGAACTTCATGATCACCAAACCAAACCTACAAAGAATACTGAAAGACATTCTAGATACACATAGGAAAAAAACACTAAACAAGACAGACAATTAAATAGAATGGAAAGCTAAGATACAACATCAGAAAGATAACATGTCAACAATAAACCAATATATGAAGTTATAACCATTAATGTAAATGGCCTCAACTCACCAATTAAAAGAAACAGACTGGCAGAATGGATCAAGAAACAACATCCAACCATATGCTGTCTATAAGAAACCCATCTAACCCAAAAGGAAACTCATAGACTGAAAGTCAAAGGATGGAAAACAATATTCCATGCAACAGGAACTCAAAAAAAAGTGGGGGTAGCTATTCTGTTTACAGACCATGTGAACTTCAAACCAAGAATGGTCCAAAGAGATAAAGAAGGTCACTACATACTAGTTAGGGGAAAACTGCAAGAGGAAGAGATAACAATCTTAAATATATATGCACCAAATTCCAGAGCACCCAACTACACAAAGCAAGTATTAACAGAAATGAAAAATCAAATAGGCAATAACACAATTATAACAGGGGACTTTAACACACCATTGACACAAAGGGATA